>JAYMSF010000592.1:0-14968 GCA_036897335.1 Silene vulgaris | reverse complement strand
AACTCATTTTAAGCAAACTGGGCCAAACATGCTCTTAGTAAACCAGGAAAGTGCACAACTAATTAACGATTTTTGCTTCTTTTTTTTTTAAAAGAATTAATAATCATTAAAAAAAGGGTGGACTTATTCATGGACGGAATTTACTCTTTCATGGACGTAAATTACTGTTATACCCTTTTATTTTAATGTTTTTCTCTCAATTTTCTCCCTCTAACTTCCACCATACATCCAATCACCACCGCCCGTCAGCCACCATGCACCACCTTCACTGCTCAAACCTGGCGCCTTAATTTCTTCCTCTTCTTTTTCATCCCCAAATAAAAAATCAATCCAAATTCCCAAACCAATCAAAACCCTAGAAATCCCAAATCCCCAAATCAAACTATTTACCAAAAACTCAATTCAAAATCCCAATTTTAAAGATGCAAACATCAGGAAAACTGTTCACAATAGGATTAATAACAATTTGGTATACATCAAACATAGGAGCATTATTATTAAACAAATATTTATTAAGTAATTATGGATTCAAATACCCAATTTTCTTAACAATGTGTCATATGACAGCTTGTTCATTAATGAGCTACATTGCAATTGTTTGGCTTAAAATTGTACCAATGCAAACAATTGGATCTCGTGTTCAATTTACCAAAATCGCTACGCTTTCCGCCGTCTTTTGTTTCTCTGTTGTTAGTGGCAATGTTTCGCTTCGCTATCTTCCGGTTTCTTTTAATCAGGCTGTTGGTGCTACCACTCCGTTTTTCACAGCTGTTTTCGCGTATCTTATGACCTTTAAGAAGGAAGGTTTTCTTACTTATGTTACGCTTGTTCCGGTTGTTACTGGGGTTATTATTGCCAGTGGGGTATGTATGCTTTAAATTTTCCATCTTTTCCGTCTCAACCAAAAGTTTAAGCTGATTATTTTATGCTTGTGCCTGTTGTTATTGCCAGTGGGGGGTATGTATGCTTTAAAGTTTTGATCTTTTCGGGTTTTTTGGTTTTTATTGTTTGTTGTTAAATGTGCGAGGAGACTGTCTCGACCAAAAGTTTACGCTGATTATGTTATGCTTGTGACTGTTGTTACTGGGGTGGTTTATGGTTATTGCCAAGGGGTATGTATGCTTTAAAGTTTTGATCTTTTCCGGTTTTTCTGGTTTTATTGTTTGTTGTTGAATATTTGAGGGGACTGTCTCGACCAAAAATTTAAGCTGATTATGTTACCTTATGCGTGTTGTTACTGAGGTTGTTATTGCCAGGGGGGTAATGCTCTAAATTTTAGATCTTTTCGGGTTTTTTTGGTTTTTATTGTCGGTAGTTAAATTAGTGAGGAGACGGTCTCGACCAAAAGTTTAAGTGGTTTGCTGAGGTACAATTAATGGTTTAATATCCTGAAGTTAGTGGGGTGGTTATTGCCAGTGGGGTATGTTGTATGTATGCTGTAAAGTTTTGATTTTTTCGGGTTATTTGGTAAGATTGCGTGAGGTTGAATATGCGAGGAGACTGTGTCTCGACCAAAAGTTTAAGCTTAAGCCGATTGTTGAGGTACGATTAATGGTATAATATCTTGTTGTTACTGGGATTATTATTGCTAGGGAGGGATCCTCTCAAGTTTTCAGCTTTTAGGACGTCTTGATTTCGATAGCTTTAGTGCCTACAATTGTTTATAGTTAAGTATTAACGAAAACAGTCTCGACCGAAAGTTTAAACTGTTTGTTGAGGTACAATAAATGGTGTGATAAGTGATATCCTAAACACCTAGTCACATGGAAGTCCTTTGGGCTTGTACGATTACTTTTTGCTAAAATTCGACTGGTGGGGTGGATCATGGATGTGATATATTTGAATATCCCAATACCTCGTGTCCCCTCACATGAAAGTCCTTTGGGCGTGAAGTGTTACTTTATGCTGAAATTCGACTTGTGGGTTGGATGTGATATTTTTGTTAATTAAAGATTTAAAGCTTCGTTTTTTTTGTTGTAATTGTGTTTTGGTAATTGAATCGAATTTGATGAATTGAGTGATATGTTATTGTTTGGTGAGTGAAGATGGTAAGATGAATGTTCGGTTGTGGAAATTATACTGATATAGTGAGGAGAAGTGGTGGAGTAGATTTGCTGATTTTATGATATTTTTAGCTGAGTGTTAATTGTTGAAGGTGATACTTTGCGTTTAAATGGCAAAATTGGTTGGCATTAGTTATTGAAGAATTGATCATTCATGGAAGTTTTGGTGTCGGTGAATGGTGAGGGAGATAATTTTGGGTGAAATGAATGAAGAGAGATGCTTCTTTTTTCCAGAGAAATAAAATTAAAATTGCAGAGTACATGTTAGTTATTGTTGTATTAGTTAGCGACAGTTTACTGACGTTTTGAATGCTAGTGACAAGTGAGGTTTCTGTAGTTAGTGTGAAATAGATGAAATAGCTGAATATTAAAGATGATGAGCCCGTGAGTCATTAACTCTTGATGTAATATTTGTTAATTTTAAGTTCTAACGAATTAGTTTCCCGGTGTTGGAGTATGTTTGCATTCATCTAACCTCAGCCTCGCCATAGACTAAAGCCTTTTAGACATCAGAGTAAAATGTTTGCATTATTACAGTACTATTTTCGTAGTTACCCTTATATTGGAATAAGTCTTGCTCCTTCTGCCTGCCGTGTTAAAGGGTTAGCCTGAGTCACGGTACATGAATTTTTTTATTGATGGAATCGTAGAGCTGATGGTTGATACACGTTGGGGGTTATAGTCAATTATAAAAAGTCTGTATTCCTCTTCAATGACTGATAAAAAAATTGTGAAGCATCATATCAGTGTTTGACTTGTTAATTTCTCTTTTGGGCAAAATTTCCTATGTTGGGTGCCACTTTAGTTACTTACACTGGTAAATTGATGTTTACTTGAATAGGGAGAGCCTATGTTCAATTTGTTTGGATTCATAATGTGCATAAGCGCTACTGCTGCACGAGCACTCAAGACCGTGCTTCAAGGGATTTTACTGTCATCTGATGGGTAAGAATCATCTCCTTACATCTTCAGAAGGGATGATATGAGGGCTATTGCTTTCACATATCTGTTGGCCCCATGTTTCTGAATTTCTTCGACTCATTGGTACTAAACTTTAATATGATTTGACAGGGAGAAACTAAATTCTATGAACCTCCTCATGTACATGGCGCCTATTGCTGTTGTCTGTCTGATTCCCGCTGCCCTTATAATGGAGAACAATGTGGTTGGGATAACTGTCGCTCTGGCAAGAGAAGACAGCAAAATTCTTTGGTTACTGCTCTTCAATTCTTCACTCGCATACTTTGTGAATTTGACCAACTTTTTGGTCACCAAACACACAAGTGCCTTGACTCTTCAGGTAATCCTCTTCAAACTCTTGCTGTCCTTCTGTTTCATAAAAGATGCAGTTTAATCTTCAATTCTTAAGAGATTAAATTTAATTAAAGGACCAATGTGAAATACTGAGTGGCGGACCTTCATGCCTCGGAAGGTACTGGATAGGGATACTCTTGCTTTAATCACATTGGGCCTGTTGCTTACCTATTCGCCAGAGTTTAAGATCACTATGCTCTATGTTACTTAAATTCAGCTATATGCATTCGAGACACGAGTGTTCCAAGTGTTGGACTTGGTTATACTAAGGCAAATCCGTTTAGACTTAGCATGAAGGGTCTGTGTTAAGAGCGTTAAGGTGTCTGATATGGATGCTCGAGGTGATGTGAAGAGAGTACGATTCACATAGCTGATCCCTAGTCTCTTTAGATTGAATAATGGTACTGAACTTGGTCCTTGAATAATAACTTGCCAAGCTCGTTAAATTACCCGATATCTATTGCTCATTAACCTCATTTACCCATTTGCTTGATGTAATATTTTTTCCCTGATGTAATCACATCTAAATATCTAATTGAACTTTGATGTGCAGGTCTTGGGAAATGCAAAGGGAGCAGTCGCAGTTGTCGTTTCAATATTGATATTTAGGAACCCAGTATCAGTGACTGGAATGCTCGGCTACTGCCTCACCATAATCGGAGTGATTCTCTACAGTGAAGCCAAGAAGCGGAACAAGTAAAGTTAAACCCACTTAGCATCTCACCAGTTGAACTGAAGTTGCTGTTATTATTAAATTTCGCGTTGGAAATCATCAGATTCATCCTCGTCCAATTCTTGGTGCAGCAACATCAGATCGCCAAAATAGATTCGTTTTGTTAGTCATTTGTCATACAAGTTCGTAAACTCAACAGGTCGATGTAGGAAATTTTTAATGTCGCTAATTCATATATATTTATATAGAGATTAGAGAAGTTGATGGGGAATTGTCCATGAGAAATATTCCTGAATTCAATTTACAAACTTCATATTTGTTCCTAGAAGTATTATATAGTTTTGTTGGGAGTTTTTCTTTCCGGTACGCCTCTCTTAAGATCAGTATCGGTATTAAGATGAAAACGAGTCAAATATGGGAAATCTCTTGTTAGTCCCTACACATCCACCTTTTGTCTGATCTACCATACTTAACCCATGTGGGCATATCCATCAAAAGCTTGTGACGGGTCAAGTACTACTACCCATGTGAGTAGATGAGACAAAACAGATTGTTACTCTCTAGGCATTCTGCTTTTGTCTTACCTACCCACATGGGTAGTATTTGACCCGTTGTAAGCTTGCGACGGATATATCCGTCACAAATGAGACTTTGTGATAAAATTAAGATATTGTCGTCTTAAACCAGAATTGTTCGATGCTTGTTTGGTTCCATTAGAATTTAGCCAGACAAAAAACAAATGTAGATTTGGAGAAATAAATCATCTACCAGGAACAGGAATATCAGCTCTAACTTCTATATGCATGGACAGTTGATGCAGTGACAGGCTATTAACTGTCACAAATGATTACAGATGGGGAAGCCTACTGTACAATAAATTGTTTTTCTTTCTATTTTTAACAATAGTGGAGAAATTATTGCATTAATAAACATGTCGATACACTTATAGCTACGTTTTAGCACAACACTAATAAATTTGAGAGATTGTATGTCATTAAGTTAATTTATTTCTCGTGCATTTTTTGTGACTCTTTTATTGTTAATCGTGACACAAGATGACTCTTTAACTTAGTACGGGATTACGAGTACAATTTTTGTGGTAAATCATAGGCATACTTATAGGGCAGTCTCGAGAAAAGTGGAGGCCCGGTGCCAAAAGAAATAATGAGACCTCAAATTTACAAAATCCAAGATCGATATAAAATATTAATGTAAACTATTTGTTCTATTCACTTCTTTTTATTTCGTTTTTCGGACGCATAATTAAATTTTCTTATTCTAGGTAAGATGATATTAAAAATAGAGATATGTGATGAATCGAAACAACCTTATTGATGTCGGGTTCGAGAATTATCGTCGACCTCACGACTGTTCGATCGACGGATCACCGACTATTCAAATATATTATAATTAAATAAATTCATTGAAATCATAATTAATATGAAATATTACTTATTTCAATTTCTTTGAAACTCATGTATATCTGATACTTTTGCAACGATTAAATCTGATATTTTTGGAATGATTTGTGATGATTGATACCGATAATCATCTTTTAAAAAAAAGGGAAACGTTACAAAGGTTTGTGGATTAAGAGCAAGTTTGATAACAAGGGTGACCGTCACAAGCTAACGTATCACGGTTATTTTCGTATTTTTTGATAAATTGTGATCACCTTTTGTCAAAATAGTGATAATTTTATGGTAAATAGTGATCACTTTGAAAAAAAAATGGTCACTTTTTAGCTATAAAAAGTAATCACTATTTATAAAAAATGATCATCTTTCTCTTATTGCATATACGACGGTCTTACATTAGAATTTGTGTAGTGAAGGTAGGCAGAGAAAGCTGCGCAAGACTAGGACATTGATGTGTGCAAGTTCAAGCAATCTACTGTTACTTCACAAAGCATCAAAGCGTCGGACTATGAACTTATTCACAAATTATCATTTAAGACGGAACTATCCGTCTTAAGCTTAAGACGGGTCAAGTAATGACCCATTTGCATGAATAAGACAAAGTTTAGCTTGTTATTCCCAAGACATTTTATTTGTCTTTATTCTTACAAGTGGATACTACTTGACCCGTCTTAACTTAAGACGGATATATCTGTCTTAAAAGAGACTTATTAGAACCTATTAAACCCAAAATTACTAGTAGAATTTAACAAACTCATTAATATTATTAAGATTTTTCTAACCTATGCCCACTAGGCATAGGATAACAAAACCAAAATGGAAAGAATTAAATGTATATTATTTTGCTCCTACTCATTATCTATCCATCGCTTGAAATCGTAGTTGCTAGATTGTTTTGGAATAAAATTTAGAGTCTGGACCACCTTTCCCACTTTGCTACCAATTTTCCTCAGTATATCTTCATGGTAATATTCCACAGAGAGGTGGGGGATACGGATCCACGTTGTAAGATATCGAATTGGTTCATCAGTGGCAATAAAGTTAGGAATCCATTTTCTTATGGTAAGGTAATGGTCCCCTATCATCCATGGTCCTTGGGTGATAACATGCTCATAATCCTCCCCATTAGTAAATCTTGCGACATAGTATGAGTGTCCGACATCCATAAGGGTAAGACCTCCCTTCAGCGCCCATTTCTTCTTGATCTGTCTTAAGAGAGTAAAGTACCCTATATTCTTGTCAAACATTTTGACAATTAGGGTTTCTTTCCAATGGCTTCTGATTTTCGCTTTCTCTTCCTTCGAAAGGAGAATGGTAGGGCACGTTGGATCATCAGCGCCTCCCTGTTCATCCACATCATCATCAGAGTCCTCTTCAAAAACCATGTTGCTCGTCACCATAAAATCTTGCCCCTGGCCAATGGCAAACGATGGCGAGCCGCCATTGTTAAGAGACTCCTTATATGACAACTGGTTACCCGTCAATTGGCCAGGATAGTTAGGACCATTATGATACAAAGTATCTTGTTGCATCTTGCATTTTTTTGTGGCACGATTTGATTGATCTTCCTCCATAGGAGAATCAAAATTAGGGTTTTCCTTTCTTTAGTCTTTAGAGAGAGAATTTTTTTCAGCGTACAGAACCCTTGTTGTCAAAGTTTCGCATGAATGGCAAAGTGTGGATTATCCAATATGAAGGTCTACGCCAGATTTGCTATAAATGTGGACGGTTAGGTCATAATGATGTCAATTGTCCTCTATTCGGAAGTAACCCAGTTGTCATGGAGGCTGGTGGAGGGTCAGCTATGATGGATTCCAATAAACCTAAATTATGTGATGGGTTAAGAGGAGTTAGTCCTGGTCCTGATGAGGCCTATGGGTCCTGGATGCACGTCAAGAAACCGGTGAGACGCAAGGTGAGC
Source organism: Silene vulgaris (assembly GCA_036897335.1). Taxonomy (NCBI): domain Eukaryota; kingdom Viridiplantae; phylum Streptophyta; class Magnoliopsida; order Caryophyllales; family Caryophyllaceae; genus Silene; species Silene vulgaris. The sequence continues at coordinate 7,579 of JAYMSF010000592.1, read as the reverse complement.
AATCCTGAGATGGTTAGGAAAGGAACGGAGCAGACCCCCCAACCGGATAGGCCACAAGTCCATATTTTGAAAAATCCGGCTAGGACTGATGTGGGTGAGAGGAATGGAACAAGGAAGTCCCTAGAAGGTGGGAATCCTAAAGACACACAAAATATGGTTAATAAAAAAGGTGGCATTCCAGACTCAACTTCTAAGCACAATAAGAGTAGTTCGAAGCCTGGTAGTTCGGGGTCGAGATTTGAAATTCTAGGTGACTCAGATATGGCACCTGAAGATGACTTGACTGAATATCGACGTGATAGAAATGAGGAGGATGAGACTGTTGTAGTGAATGATGCGATGGATTCAGCTGACCATATGGAACCCCAAGACGAGGTTACAGCTAGCCCAAGAGCGCTCACAAATATCTCCATTAATTTGGACAATTACCATTTAGGTAATAATAACCTTGCTTTAAGGAAGGAATTGCCAAAGGATTTAGAAGATGTAAGTATGCAACCTATCAAATTAGGTAACATGATATCTCCTGCTCCTAGTAAATCTCCTAGTTTTAGGCAAGAAATCGTCAAAGTAGCAAACCCTGAAGCCTCTAACCGTATAGAGAATCCTACCCAAAAAGGGAATGATATCACTGATACGATTATTTCCAAACATAACAATCCTAAACAAGCGTCCACTGTATCTTCTACCAAGCCTACAAGAGGCCTACCCAATAACGACAATAAGGAGAATCCAAAAAGAAATCTATTAGCTATTAAAGTCTCTCATAAACCTCTTAAGAAGGTCAGTCGTCCTGTCTTAGCCGCCACAAGAAACAACCATGAACCACGCATCCCCCCTTCAACCCACCATTCTGCTGAATCACCAAATTCTACCCTCGTCCCAACTCCTCTCTGTAACATCTCCAATGTCTGCCCCGTTGATGGCACATGCCCTACCCCTGGCACACTCGATGGTGGTGGAAATAAGGGCAGTTTTACCTCCGATGGTGACGGCCCCGAATCTATTCATGGAGATACGAATCACCCCTTGGGTGATGAGAATTCTCGACAGACTGTCTGAGGCTTTTATGTCCTCTTTGCCGATATTACCTAAAGTTGTTATGGATCAGTACCCAAATCATTTTAACCAGAGACCACCTCTCAGTCTTATGACTTGGAATGTTCAGGGAGCGGGAAGTGCACCATTTATGTCAATGTTACAAGAATTAATTCGTATGAATAAACCCCAAGTCCTGGCACTAGTTGAAACACATATTAGTGGCGAAACTGCACAGAGGGTGTGTGATAGAATTCATTTTGGAGGACGAACCAGAGTAGAAGCGGATGGGTTTAGCGGAGGTATTTGGCTCTTCTGGCGCCCTGAGGAAGTGAATGTGATCCCTTTAATTCATCATCCTCAACATATCACAGTGGAGATTTCTAGGGTGGGTGAAGTCCCTTGGTACTATTCAGTTGTGTACGCCAGTCCTGAACAATCGAGAAAGGAAGAATTATGGCATGATTTAGAGACTTTTGCAGCCACACACAACAGACCTTGGATGGCCATGGGAGACTTTAATGATACAAGATTCCTCCATGAAAGAAATGGGACTAGTGACACCATGCGCAGAAGGTGTGACAAGTTCAATTCGTGGTTAGAAGGCAATGAATGGATTGATCTCGACTACACAGGGACAGATTTCACGTGGGCAAGAGGGCATACTGCTGAAACTAGGAAATGGGCACGGCTCGACAGGGCCATTTGCAATTCCAGTTGGCGAGTGATGTTTGCAGAGGGTTCGTTACGTCATCTGGTACAAAATCAATCTGACCATTGTCCAATCTTGGTTAATACGAACGGTTTCGCCCCTATTCCTCAATTGCTAAAACCGTTCCGCTTCCAAGCTGCATGGATGAATCATGGTAAATTCACTGAGTTTGTTCAGTCCAACTGGCGAAATGATCGACCTTTGATCCCGTTTGTGTTTGAATTTGCGGAACAATTACAGAACTGGAATAAAACGGTGTTTGGTAATATCTTTGAGCGTAAACGGAGTTTGGAAAGACAATTATTGGGTGTCCAAAAGAAACTGTCTCAAGGAGGCCCTAACTATCTCTTTAAATATGAATTGAAGCTCAAACAAAAGTTGGATGAGGTGCTAAAACAAGAGGAAGTTCTGTGGTTTCAAAAGTCAAGAATGGAAGCGATTTGTGATGGAGACAGGAACACGCGATTTTTTCACCTCAGTACAATCATCAGACGGAAACAAAATCGAATTGAGGGTTTGCAAGACCTTAATGGCAATTGGATTTGGAATGCCGAGGAGGTTAAGAAATTAGTTATTGATTTCTTTAAAAATTCCTTTGCGGGGCAAGTCTCAGCTATAGATTTGGGAGGAGTAACACTGGGTCTGTTTCCTGAGCTAACAACAGCAGAGAATGCAAAATTGGACCGTAATTACACGGTGTCGGAAGTTCAGTGTGCGTTGAATCAAATGTCCCCTTATAAGGCCCCGGGACCTGATGGATTTCAAGCCTTATTCTACCAAAAACACTGGGATACAGTTTCAATTAGCCTCTGTGACATGGTGTTCAAAGTCCTACATGATGATATTTTTCCCGATGGATTAGGTGTGACTTTCATTGCTCTTATCCCGAAAATCGAACACCCACACTTGGCATCTCAATTTCGTCCGATCAGGTTGTGCAATGTATCGTTCAAAATCATCACCAAGATGATTGTCAACAGGCTCAAGTCTATTTTACCCATTTTAATTAGTCCAATGCAGTGTAGCTTTGTTCCTAAGAGGCAAATCTCGGACAATGTTATTATGGTCCAAGAGGTACTTCATTCGATGAGAAACAAAAAGGGGAGAACGGGATACATGGCCATTAAGCTTGATTTGGAGAAGGCCTATGACCGGTTGGAATGGCCCTTTATCGAGCACACTCTGAATGATATGAAATTACCAGCTCGAATGATCAAAACAATAATGCGTTGCATTCAATCCTCAACCCTTAACGTGCTTTGGAATGGCGAGCGAACTGAAAGCTTTTCACCTACGAGGGGCATTCGGCAAGGGGATCCGCTTTCCCCGTACATTTTTACTATGTGCATGGACAAGTTGAGCCAACTAATTGAATTCGCCCACCGCATTGATGATTGGAAAGGTTTTAAAACGAGCCGCTCTGGTCCAATTTTAACTCATCTTTTCTTTGCGGATGATATTATTCTATTTGGTGAGGCCTCGATGTTCCAGGCCACAGTTATCAAAAAATGCCTAGATGATTTTTGTCGAGCTTCGGGTCAGAAAGTAAGTCTTGCGAAATCCAGAATTTATTTTTCACCAAATACTGATGATGATGTTGCTTCTAGTATTTCGGGAATTTTGAATATTGAAGCCACGGATGATCTTGGAATGTACCTTGGTATGCCCACCATCAATGGGCGAGTTACCAAGGATACATTTGATTATATTTCGCAAAAAATTGATAAACGGTTAATGGGTTGGAAGGCGAAACACATATCTTTGGCGGGTAGGGTGACTCTAATCCAATCAACCATATCGTCTATACCTTCTTATGCCATGCAAACAGCTCGACTACCTCGTTCAATTTGTGATGAGATTGATAGAAAAACAAGGAGATTTTTATGGGGTGGAGACCAAGAGAAGAGAGGTCTTAGCCTGGTTTCTTGGGATATGGTGACGAAGGAAAAGGAAGCAGGGGGGCTTGGGTCTTCGATCGATGAGGCAAGTGAATACTGCATTCATGGCAAAGCTAGGTTGTCGTCTGCTGATGGAACCTAATGCTCTATGGGCAAGGGTACTCCGTCACAAATACTGCAAAGGGCGATGTGACCTTAACATGTTCGAGGCAAAACAATCGAGTTCCAATGCGTGGAAGGGCATCGTGGAGGCGGCTGACACTATAAAAAGAGGCCTGAGCTCATCCATTGGTAATGGTAAGAAGACCTTGTTCTGGACTCATTGTTGGGCGTTAAATCGTCCCCTGGAAGAATTCTCTGTGCTGGAAATCCCGGCCCAGGTACGTGATTATTCAGTCGACCAAATGTGGAATGAAGGAACGGGATGGAATTGGGAATTATTTGCGGAATTTCTACCAAATGAAATTCTCCAAACAATTGCCTCGTTTGAAGTAGTGACTGAAATTAATAACGACGATATTCTGTACTGGTCTCAAACTCCGTCAGGGCGTTTCACTATCAAATCGGCAATCAGACTAATAAGAAACGAACCGAACGAGGAATCCGAATCCTGGTGGAAACTACCTTGGAAAACTTGGGTACCTCAAAAAATCCGTATGTTCCTATGGTTGCTCCTACATGACCGAATAATGTCAAATACCAACAGAGCAAGACGGGGTTTTATTGATGATCCAAGCTGCATTGTTTGCGAGGGAAGCGAGGAATCGTCCATACATTTACTACGTGACTGTATAGAGGCGAGAAAGGTGTGGGACTTGTTTTCAACGTCTCTACCAGCTGATTTTTTCGAGGGGGAGTCTCTAAAACAGTGGGTTATCCGCAATTTGGAGGCAAAGAAGATCAATGGTTCGGATTCTTGGCCGACATGTTTTGCCACAGTAGTATGGTGGATTTGGCGATTTCGCAATTGTCGAGTGTTCAATAGATGGGATGACATTCCGGAGAACATGCTCAATTTTCTTATGCAGAGATTGTGGGAGGTTCGGAATGCGAAGGAATCGAGCGACCTGTTGGTTGGAGATAGCGCCAACCAATATAAAGATATCTTTATTCGCTGGATAGCGCCACCGGAGGGATGGTTAGTTCTTAATATTGATGGCGCCTCAAAAGGAAACCCCGGACTGGCTGGGGCGGGAGGAGTCTTTCGGGATTCGACGGGTCAGATGCTAGGAGCGTTTTCAGAAAATTTGGGGGTGGCTACGGTCACTCGGGCGGAGTTAATGGCGCTAAGGAGGGGGTTGGTGCTGGCGCAAGAATGGCAGTTTAGTCGGGTAATTATCCAGACGGATTCGAAAGTGGTAGTCAGCTTGCTTGAAATGGAGGATATTTCGTTATCAGCTCATGCGCATTTAGTAAACATTTGCAAATGCTATATAAACGATCATCCATGGAGGGTGAGGGTTCATCATGTGTATCGAGAGGCAAATGCCTGCGCGGATTGGCTAGCAAATCACGGAGTCACTCAAACTCAGCAGCTTACCGTTTGGGAACCCGGGAACACGCCAGCTAGCCTCCGGAGATTATTACAGCAGGATGTGGGAGCAGTGGCGTGGCCGAGGAGAATTCCTATTTAGTAGCTTTCTGTTTCGTTAGTTTCTTTTATTTTCGTTTTGGCTCAGTTTTAATTATGGGTTTTTCCCGCTTCGTGTAACCAAAAATAAAAAATAAAATTTAGAGTCTGGACACTTCAAAGATTTGAAATGGAGTCTGAAATCTATATTAAACTTATAAAAGAATAACCACTATCACATCCTACTTAACACGTGGCGGCTCCTCATAACTTTGTTTCCCGCTCAACTTCCCCACAACCCTAAAAACATATCATCTCCGCTAAAATATATCGTCTCCACTCAAACTCCGCCTCTTTCAATCTATTCAATCTCCTGCAATTTCCAAATCAAATCCTGGCTCATCTCTCTATATTTTAAGGTCTATGTACTCATGGAATGAACATATTATTTTAGGTAATCTTCTTCAATTATCTTTGATTTGTTCTTTATTTGTTTTTTTGTTTTTCATATTTTCCTGCAATTAATCAATTGTGGTTATTTTTAATTTAATTATTAGATTTTTAGTATTTACAATTTGTTGATGCTGACTCTCGATGATGACTTCTGGAGAAATGACTATAGTGTGCTTGAAATATGATTTTTATACTGAACTTACGATGAAATTTAATCAAGACTTTAATAATTTTAATTTAGTGATTGTTGTAACTTGGGTTTCTGTATTATTATACTCCTTCCATTTTATTGTGGGAAGATTTAAGAACTGATAAACTGCATATACACTCCGAAACAATATTATTGTGGTGGGTATGATGTTAGTTCATTAGTATAGAGGCAATATTGGATGATCAACACTTTCTTAATTACTAATTTCTTAAAGGGGTTACAGTTTTGGGATGAATTTTAAGGGACAAGAGAACAATAAAATGGGATAGAGGGGGTAATTCAATATGAAGGAACATTACGTTAGTTTCGTATCTCATTTCATTACATATCGTATTTCTTTATACGTACTTATCCTTTTATATGTTAATATTGCAGTTGTTATAGAAGCCGATTAGCTGAGCATTCCAACCCAGTATCTATATGTATATTTGCATAAAAAAGGTAACGTACTAATGCTTTTTTAACACTCATATCTATTTAGACAGAGTGCATCGTCTTCTATTTATGTTTGTGCTCATATGTATGTACCTTTCAATAAAATGATGTCGATTACATATATGGTATGCAATGAATATGCATATGCAAATTTGTCTGCTACTATATCATATTACCTTGCCTAGCGAAATTCCATCGTTGTCCCATTTGTGGACAAAACAACTCCTTGCCTTACTCTCCTTCAATGTTATTTTCACCCGTCAGATCCAAACGGCCTCCTCCTATGGCTTTAAAGATGATGATGTTTAATTTTGCAAGTAATGTTGAGCGAATCATAACAAATGCCTTCCCTCTATGTATGTCCCATTAAATTTTTTACGCTGTAATTTTTTCACCATGCCACTCTGTCAGAGTGTACAACGTTATACAAAGTAGAAAACAATTATTAGATAGTCCTCATACTAAATGAAAACCTCCAAACTTTTTAGTACGTGATCTGAAATCTCTAGAAGAAGAGTTATATAACTGTAGTCCTGATAAAATACATGTATTATTTGCAGGAGGCTGGGATAATAAACTAATGAAATTTCAATCAACCTGAATATTGTGTTGCTAATGTCCCATTGACATTAGCTATTTACCTACTATTTAAATTTGATAATGTTCTATTGTTTTCCTTCACAGACAAAAAATTACGTGTCTTTTTTTTCCCAATTAGTCCATTACGTAAATGGGATGAATATGTTAATTAAGATTTGGGGTTTTCAAAAGTTGAATATGTTGTGGATGGTGGTGTTTTATTATGCCTTATTTTGCTTTATTATGTCTACTATAGATCTTTAATGGAGAATAAGTTTCTTCACAACGGTCTTTTTAAGCATCTTTAAATATGAGATTTGAGAAAATTTAAGGAATTCTGTACTACGATGTTCATTACTTACGTTTTTCCATATACGTATATTGTCGTCAGCATGGTCGTCAATGTATTGTTCGTGAACTTATGCAAAGCGAGTTTTGTTTAGAAAGGGTTTTACCACGGGTTTCGATGTCATTGGATATGTATGTAGTTAGCTTAACTCTTTTGGCTGTCATTATGCTTTTATGCGTTAAATGACGTCCAACTAACACTATCACAAGATCCTACAAACTGTTAGTTGTAATAACGCATATTAGAATTCGAGTAGAGAATTGATCTTAATTCTTTGATGAATGACATGTCTATTTACTAATTTTGGTAGTTGAGTAATTGCTATCATTGAGTT
>JAYMSF010000591.1:0-14969 GCA_036897335.1 Silene vulgaris | reverse complement strand
GCCGTTCACTTTTTTTTTTTTTGTTTTTTTTTTTGTGGAGATTTCTTGTGTTTTTCTCTCTCCACGTCCTATTGTCCTAATGAATAACTTAGCTCCGAAGTACCCCAATTTCTCTTTCTTACCCCCACCCCGCCCCACCTACGCAGCCACTAGTTAGTGAGTCGACGCCATCGTAGTAAAAGAAAATGAACAATTTTTAACTGACCAAAGATAGTCAAAAATATTGTCCATATTTTATTTTTGCGGTCAACACCTTTCGACTTTGACTGTTATATTCCCCAAACATGTGTAGAGATACCTGGTAAAATTTGTCTGGTGTTAATAGAGTCATATTAAACTTGGGAGGATGATTGATATGCTAAACCCACCTGAAAATCAAACTGAAGAAAGTTGCTGAAGAATATCCAAATTCCAAAAAGCTCGAATTTGAAAAGTCTTGTTTAGTCCTGAGATGGATATCCAGAAAAACCGTTAGCTTCCCGCGCCAAAGGCGAAAAAATTAGGAAGAAAAGAATGATAAATGGAGAAGGGTGACAATTGTTGTGTATGCCTTGTGTGGAGAAGAAAGTGTTTCAGGATCTTCAGTTTTGAATCCTCTTTATTGCATTGTAGTAACGTTATCATATCAGCTGGAAGCTAAGCGATGAATGGTATTCGGGAGTGTAGGACTTTCCTCTCTTCTAAAGGTGGTGGATTTTTACTGCAGTTTGGGGGGAGAATCAAGACCACCAGATATTCTACAGTACAGTGTTGAAGATCTAGTTCTACTCTTACTTTAGTTCAGTGCTTAGTTTATGATCTGGAATATTTCTAAGTGCAGATCCCAACTGTTCCTATGTTATGTTTCAGCTTTAGCTATTAGTGCATTCTCTGAAATTTTTCATTTGAGCTTCCACACGTCAGCGAACAGTAAGATGGAAAAGGCTTTCTAATTATTTCAGACTGACTAAGCATTTGTCTTAGGTGCATTGCATTTTTTTTTCAGAATAGCTCATCGTTCAAATTATATTTAGATACAAATATATAATTCTAGTTTCTCTCTGGTCTAATGTCATGAGTGCTTTCATTGCTCTTTGTTGATTTCTTCCTTGATACCATTCTTATTTTCTTATAATGAGAAATTGAGAACAATAATTTTTAAGGAAGCGAGTTTAGAGACAATTTCCTGGTATCTGACAAACTGCTATATATGCTTCACAGTTTCGAGCATTAGCAGATCAGTTGTTCCACAATCCAGATTATCATCGCCATGTGAGAAAGCAGGTTGTGAAACAGGTTAGCAATTTGAGTTTAAATAAGATAAAAGTTGATGCAAGCAAATATCACATGAATGCTAACACCATATTAGATCATAAAATCAACAAGACAGCTTTTGGTGCAATGTACGCTGCACACTGGTGAGTGGTGATAATATGTTGTTTCTGTATTCGCTTAGATAAAGATGTGTTTTTTAAGATTAGAAACACTTGATTCCTTGGAGAAGCCTTTTGAATATAGTATGTTTAGAACATGTTTGTAATAGTCTTCTGGACTATCTACAACTGCCCGTGGGAATGTGGGATAGCGTCGAAGTTCTTATACGGCTAGTGTGATGTGAATGACTTCTATAAGCCTAAGGTAACATCCTAATATCTCTTCCGATGGGTTAAACAGTAATTAGTAAGTACTACCAACAACAATTTCCAACAGTTCTGTTCAAATTGACTTATCAACAATCATTTAGATCTGCTTCTGATGCTCTCAAACCAAACCTCCTGGCACTGTAGCTTCAAATTGACAACGAGACATATAAAGGGAACTGTGTGCTCCTGGGAGTTTAGACATCAATAAAAGATATCATCTTCCTTGTCTTAATATTTGTCCTTACATTTGATTTTCAGCTAAAGAACTTTAGAAAGCTTTATGAAAGCTATGTGCCAATGAAGTATGGGGATTACTTGAAAAAGATGAAAAGGTTGAACCACTGTGCTCATGTAAGTTTTTTTTAGTTATGCTGGAAAGTGTGACTATATTCCTGATTATTCATATCACACAAATTCATTTGCAGAAATGGGGAGTGGGGAGACCATGTCACCTTGCAAGCAGCTGCAGATCGAGTAAGTAACATTTGGGGCTTATTCTGTATGTTTACTTTTTCTTAATAGTTTGTTTGTTTCTGGAACACATTTATCATGTGGCAAACGGATATTTGTGATTTGATTTAGAAGAATGGATAACTGCAGGGTTGTTTAATGCTATTTTTGCGACAAACGAATGTATTAAGTGTTATATGTAGAAGTTTTTGGGTCACTGGGGTATGTGAACTTTCTATCTATGGACTTTAAAGCTGTTTCAACACTTTCAACCTGTTTAATAGAACAGTCAACTATGAGCTAACAAGGGATACATCTAACTTACGGGATAATTGACGAGAGCTAGGTCGCATTATTGTAATCAAAGATACTAACTACATAACAAATCCTAACAAGTAGATGCATATTTGGTAATCTTGATGTTATTCATTGATGAAACAGGTGGTTTTATCTGCGTGAGACATCATCAGTTACATCTAATTATTTTCCAGTAACCAACATGAACAACATTAAAGGTTTATAAAGAATGATGGCTTTCTAGAGCAAGACCAATTATGAGGCTGTATAAAAGTGAAGACTTTACAAAACATTTTTTTTTAGCTTATGAGGCTGTAGTCATTAATACCGGAATGAGAATCATGGTTTTATTAGGATGGTCAATTGATTATATTATCAGATTAAAAGTTTCCTTTGACGCAGCTTGTTTGTTTTTGAATAGATATGTTTGCTGTTGTTCTCGTAATAATATACATACAGACCTTTCAGTCCCTTGTTGCTGTTTTGCAGTTTGAAGCTAAAATCTGCCTGGTGACCTCTTTTCGAGAGACTTGTTATATTGAGATCTTGCCCTATGACAAGAAGTTCTCTAAAGGTAAACATCTCTTTATTGTAGCCTTGTTTTCTTTTATATGCTCTACCGCCTCTACGTTCTCGTCTCTCCATTCATTCTGAATAAGTTCAATTGAACAGTTGTTTAGTTTACTTAATCTCTATGTTTAAAGACAAAGCCTTGTTGTATCAAATGATCTCAATGAATTTCACGAAATAATGGTACATAATTGGTTACCTTGTTGTATTTCACTTCGATGCTAATTTTGTTGATGTTCCCTCACGTAAAACTGATAATCAAGTCTTCTTTGTTGTAATTTCTCTACCGTTCTACTGTTAAGCCTCATGACATCTCCATCGTATACCTCCCATGTTTGAAAGAATTTAATGGTGTTTGTTTGATATGTTAATCTGACATGCCACAAACTTCGACCTGCCTCGGGCCGTTTTCAATTTGCTTTCCTGTATTTACTTGTTGATGCACCTGTCTTACAATTCTTTTAATTTGTTCAGAGATTTGGCTGAGCTTCTGGAGTGAAGTGCACTATAATTCTTTGTATGATAGTGGAGGTAACCAGTGATTTTTAACCATATTTCTTCTCAGCTTTATTCTTTCTTGATGTGGCAGCTAATTCCGATTTTATCTGTTAAACAGACGTCCCGACTAGATTACCAAGGAAAAAGCATTGGCTGTTTTAGTGGCTCTATATTGACCAGATACCATTGTAAAGATGCTCATATACAAGATCACCAAGCATTGGTTTGAGCCTGGGGTCCTGTATTTAAATAGATGTTACCCTTTAAAATGTGTACATTTAGAATGTGTACATATGTATCGCGTCTATGAATTTCTCGTATGTCAATCGATTGCATTATATATAATAATTCCATCTTTCGCAGTTCACTCATTATGATTCATGGGTATAAAACTATGCTTAAAGGTTATGCATGTTTTGATATACTTGAAGACTTGGGAATTTTAGAAAAGTACCTCTTGGACAAAAAGCAATTCATTAAACCGCTACGATACATCAATTAACAGAGTTCGCAATGGTTAACCAAACCATGTTACACCAATGAGCCAACTCCAACCATTCTCAAACTGTGCTCAACTTATCGAACAAAATTTACAAGAGTGAAATACAAACGTTGAAACGCCACATAAAACAGATGCGTTTCACTTCTCCAGCTCAATCAACTGTAAAACTCGATATATGTTTTTCTTACACAGTTACAAAATTCAATTGCGCCAGGATCCGGACTTGCAGGCGTTTTATGTGCATGACCTAATATATATCATCGCTACCTAATAAATGGGGTCAGCCAAGTCAGATACAGAAGGCTCAGTTCAGGTACTGGTCAATTAAGGCAGGGTTAAACAGGAGTAAGACGCCAAGGTCAATCCAAGTCTCAACTCTCAAGTCACATTCGTGTTTGCTTTTTTCAGACGGGTTATTTCGGTAGGGTCTATTTTGTCGGGTCTACAAGCATCCCATGTGCTGGAAGTCATCAAGAGATTGAAGAGTAAACTCAACCTTGTATCATCTAAGAGCTCGCTTCTGTACTGTAGAAAGATTCATCCCCATGGAGACCGTAGATGTGTTCTTCTTTCACGTCGTCCCACTTGAAAACTTCGTGAACAAATTTGAATGCCTCATCAACTGAGGAACGCTCAAGCGCTTTCGTCGGCCAAACATATAATTTCTGACCTTTAATGTCAGCATAAAGTTCCTTAAATTTGACAGCCACATAGTAATATGCTTGTTGTGCAAGTGACTGACTGCTTCCTTGGGGATTAACAGGGCTGAAGTCTTGGAACCAGTCGCAAGTCGTCAAAGGCACTTTGCTTATCTTTTCTTCGAAAACATCATATTTGTTCAATAGTAACACAAAGGGGATGTCTCTAAGTGAAGGGTGTTTCAGCAGGCTCTCGAACATTTGCTTGCTCGCCAACATTTTATTGCTCAAAGAGTCTATACCGTTTTCCCATACTACGTCGTAGTCACTCAAGGCCACACAGTATATCACCGCTCTAACATCTTCAAACATTTCGAGCCATTTGAATCCATCTTGCAGACCGCTAGATTTAATACGAATTAGTTGGTACCTATATCAGAAAACATAACAGGAAGCATTATACAGCTAGACGTAATCAGCACCAACAAGAGAGCCTTGCTTCAAAATTGACTCGGATCGGCTTACATGAATCACATTTGAACCGTTGATGACAGATAATAAGATAATAAAAGATTAAAGACAAATAGGAAAGATAGTGAAAAAGGAAATGAAAACACGGTAAATAGTCAATATACAGATGAAAGCTAAGAAAGTCGTAAAAAATAGCAATATACGGATAGAGCTAACAAAATCAGTTGATAGTAACGTGGAATCGCACTGACAAAAATACGGAAAGAAAAATGTGGGACAAGGAAAATTACTTTGTTAATGGAGGTGAATGTTCATGATTTTCACTGTAAGCAGTTGACAAGGGACTTCTACTATCAAGTAAAAACTCCACAGATGCAAGACCATTGCTCTGAGTAACCCCTTCAGCGTATAGGACATCCTTCTCCGATGGCTCATAATCATTGCTAGAAATTTCAATAACCTGTGAAAATGAGGAATGAGAATACAGGAGCCAAGATGTGTTGCAACTTGCAAACACCTATTTTGGCAAATTTGCCACTCGCATAACAGCACGAGAAATGAGAGTATACAGCATCCAAGACACCCGATGTATGTCTGAAAAAAACCTATTTTGGAAAATTTCCCTGAGACAGAACAAAGCAAGACTACAAGACCTATGAATCCTCGTAAGAAGATAGTCTGCAAAGGATGGCAACAAGGGGACAAATAATAAAATGGAGTTTTGACAACAAAATAATGCGGTAAGCGTAATACATGCTTACACACCCAAAGAGCCATCCAGCTTAATTGAGTGTACTCGGTGAAGGCACTTTGACAATCAGACCCCTAGTCCCCTACTGGCTACTGCACACCAACTATTAGGAGTATATCAGATTAATTGTCCTAGAGAAGGTAAAATTCTGCCTTGGGTCGAAATTTCAATATGTCAATTGCTGCCCTTCTCTCTTTTTCCTTCTTTCAACTAGTTGATTCATTGCCATATAAGAAGTTTTAGTGGACAAAGATAGTATAACTGTCTTTGCAACAAGTGGACCCAGGATTTTACAGATATCAGCTGTAAATATAATTAGTAGAATAGAAAAGTAGAGGTACTGCCAATATCAGATTGCAGTCATCGCTTACCCGATCTAAGAAATATTTAGTAGTATCCGGTAGAAAATTTAATTCATCTTTTCTCTTGTAAGTTTCTTGAATGGCAGGATCTTTCCAAAGCTCTTCAACAAGAGGTGAATACTCTCGTGTCGCTGCTGGAAAGAATGCATCCATGTCTCCGGTGGCCATAATTTGTAGCAACCAATCTGCATGCTTCTTAAGCCTCTGGTTGATAGAATAGATACAGTGGTTCCTCCTGTCAGCTGACATGTTACCTGGACAAGAATAGACGTCAATTTCTAAGGTTTGGAAAGTTTCATGAATGAAAAAAACATCACAGTAAGACCATGATTCTAACTAAGAAAGCCGCCAAAGAAAAGAAAATGGCATCACACTGTACTACTATGACAGGGATTGTTCAGGAAGCCCCAAAAGCATGCCTCGGTAGGTTCTACAAAACACTAATCTCTCAATTAATGGGGAATGCTTCCAAGAATGACCAATTAATATTGTAGTTGCGGGTGTACCTACACCCAGATATTCACGAATAAGCAAGATTCTATTATTAAACGGGTTAAGTTTAAAACATGTATGATCATGTGAAGTGCATATGCAGATTCACAGTTCAAAAAGGTTTAGTGTGTCACGCACTCACGCCCACATGAGCAACCACTTGATTATGACAGAAGACAACAACAAAATTAATTATATTGAAACGAAGTTAGAGTTATGTATGACCATATGACTAGAAGGGTAAAAATACATTCCATATCCATTAAAATACCCAGGTGCATAATCATTATAAAGTCCCCTGGTTAATTCTCGTTCACTAAAAGGATGTTGCTTGTTCATCACAACTCAAATTTCACGACTAGATTATGTTGTTATCGTAAGCCATACGAAGTTGCCTTTCTTTTAGACAACCAGATTATATGACAATTGACAAAAAATTTAACTGGATTACAGTAGAAAAAAATTAAGAGTAGAAAATCTCATATATAGTTTGTCAGCAACATTACATAAAAATAGACAGGATAAGATATGAAAGAAGAAAAACAGCCTCCACCATAGCAAGGTGTGGCACCAAAAGAAATTACAAGCCTCAGCCAATAACGATGACTGAATTTTGGATTGAACCATGACAGTGGTCTCATCTCACGTAATCTTTTACGCACCTCATGAAGCACTCATGTAGACATGGAGAGAACATGAGTTCTTAAGTTTTGTGCATAGAATAACTAGAAATTATGTGCATCAAGATGTTCTACTAAGAAACAACAGAGAGTGCATTCAGTCGCCAGTAGATACACTATCGATTCTAACATAGAGAAATAAATAACACGATATGTCACAAAAAACTGAATCTGCTAATGATTCAGTTACTTTCCTAATCATTTAACCATACTTCAAACTCTTTCATTCAGTTGCTGAATACATGGCTCTGCTTGTTCAAAGCAACCCATTATTACTACTTATTGAATTCATTAGTAAAACTAGAAGTTACAACCAGGAATCCCAAAGAAGCCAAAACCAAAGACCAAATGTAAAACACGGCTACTAACAGATTTCCGATGACCAATTGTAAAACACGGCAACTAACAGATTTTCAATGACCAAATGTGAAACGCGGCTACAAACAGATCACTCCATCGAGTAAATCACATGTGCCACCTGGGCAAGTAAATCTCATGCACACTATGCTAAGATGGCATGTGGACCTCTCATGCCAACCATTTGACAACCAATATCCGGTAGGTGGTCATACTCAATCACAGGAGACTTGATGAAGACAAGAAAACATAGCATGCCCTCAGTGACTCATAGTTGGCAAGCGTTCAACATATATGATTATGACCTTAGAATGCACTGTACACCTGCTAAATAATTCGTGTTTTAGCTAAGAATGTAGTGCCCATTGTCGACACCCATGTCCAAGTTTCTTTGTGCAATAACTGAAGATGGAACATGGGGAAAAATGGATTGTTTGCCAGCATTGCTGGATAGGACGCAGAATCCAAATCCATGATAAAACGAAACCCATATATTTACCCTACGAAAAAAACATGAAAAAAACTCTAGTCTGCAGGACTCCGGACTAAAAGCCATGCAATGGAGTGCAGATATTAGAACATTGCTAAATAAGCACATACATACACAAAAGAGAACAATCATCATAGTTCAGTAAAGTGCGCAATATCAAAAGGTATGTACAACCCACAACAAGAATGATGTCACAGCTTGCAACCAAGTGAGTCTCTCATGTGCCCTAACAATGTATTGGTGGCCAGAAAACTTGAGTGACTTGGTGACTAAAATTAAACACAAGCAGCATAAAAAAATATTAGAAAAAAGACTTCAGAAAAAAAACCTGGGCGAAACTCTGGATCAGTTGCAGCACCATCTTCGGTATCTTTCTCCTTATCTAGAGCCTCGTCTTCAAATTTCTCTCTTCCCTCAAGGAGAACACCAAGATACTTGTATAAATTACTCTGTATCTTGAGCTTGATGTTTTGCAGCTCTTCTGGTGTATACATATTCCCATATACAAACTTAACCTGATTATGTCAAAGAAACATAAAAACAGGAGAAGTTTTAGCCAAACAAAAGGCACGCACAATTTACATTATTATTATGCTATTTACGCTGTCATTTATTAACCCAATCATTACTAGACGATGTTTTAATATCGAGTCTTATCCTAAGTTTTGAACATTTCTCCCACTCTAGTTAGACATTTCCCTCCACTTGCTAGCTTCTATTTGAGCTTATCTCTGTCCGTTTATCACATTAATTAATTCTCTATACGCTCAAAATTTATTAACTTCTTAATTAATTAATTCCTCATATCAAAGCCTTCAAATTCTTAACAATTGGTATAAGAAGGCTGGAGGTCGTATATCTTGTGTCCAATATTGACCTGGTTTCAAAAATAATTGTAAAAGCCCGCAAACTGAGACTCTATAGACTCCAGTGTTATCAAGTAACTATGGTTGATATTACTAATTCAACTAGAACTGTCGCAAAGCTGGGTAATGGAAACTATAGCGTGCGAGTGGCACAAATACATGCAATTTTATCTCTTAGGGTAAAATCTCTAGTGTATCATTGGCGGTGGTCGAACAGTCAGACAAACCAATGGAGGAGAAGAACTCAGACAGTGAAAGATCCCATGCTAACAACCAGTCTAAAAGCAATAAAGTGCGATCATGGTGATCTCCAAAACATTCACAAAATGGGAGCATTTAGGTATCCCTGCCCTAATACCAGTACAGCAGCACAAATTGTCTACATGTTTTCCTATATGCTAGCTCCCCTTTGGTTGTAGTGCAGACGATAAAATCGGGTAAAGAGGACATGGATTTGAGGCGGCAGACAGTTTCAGGTTGGGAATTGATAGTTTTGCTTGTATGGAATAATCAAACGCACCTCTCATGGTCCGCAGACCAAAAGATCACTGTTAGTTTCCCCCAGTCCGCTCAAGCCAGGAAATTGTGGTAGATAAGAACTACTTATAGTCCACACTCCACACCTCTATGGACCACAACCGTGAACTGTCAGCCTAAATGGACAATGGGAGAATAGAAGCACGAAAAATAGCTGGTTAAAGTATTAAACCAGCCTAAACTCTAAATCGCATAGAAACCTGTTTCTAAAGTGCCTTAAAAAAAATTACAAATAAAAAGTTTCGAAGAGCAGTATTTTACCAATGGAAAATATTGTACTTCGATAAAAGGCCAATGAAAGTTTATACTTTTTCCTCTTCTTTCTTTGGGTGGGAAAACTGAGCGGGGGGTTTCCGAAAGAAAAACGTAGTCAGCAATTTGTTTATATTTTAGTTTGTCGTTTCAGCTAATGAGACATCATTAATGAAAGGGGCATAAAATCGTTACTAAATATCAAATTTTAAGAACCACATGTCTAATGAAGTACCTGTTTAAAAATAGTGCTTGTTCCAGATCCTTCTAACCCGAACAAAAGAAGTTTATAAATCTTCTTTTGTTCTAGATAATCTGGGACTAGTCCACCAGAATTTGTTGTGGGGTCATTTCTTGAATCATCGATCTTTCCATGAGGTACTGGCAACGAGAGTAATGAGCACAAGGCACGAGTGGATGCCTGTCTAGCAAAAACACCACATCAAAATTCTAAGAACCACTACCAAACTAATTATAGAAAAAATTATAATGAAAAAGTGAACTAATCTAAAGATACAGATAGCTATGAGTTTCTAAATTGTAACATAAAATGTTCACAAATTGGACAGAGAAGATCACATATGATACAAATTTTGTGTTGCATCCAAGATGTCCATGGTTTTAGAGACTTCTACGCAATGTTACCCCATGGTGTTGGAAATTTTGGGCATATACAACATTAAACATATTATAAACCCCCTATATGTGACATGGAAAAAATTGAAAACACATATCCGGCATTCTGTAACCAAGAGGAATATTTGTATGATTCATGCAGTAAAAAGGAAAAATTTAAATGTTAGCCTAGTTCATAGGATCAAAAAAACATATTACAAACCTTCCCCCATATGTTCCCCTTTATATTATTCTGGCCTTCCTCCTCATATGAACCATCGTCGTACAACCAGAAATGAGTATCCTGAGGACACTGCACCTTCGCCAGCTGCAAAAGAATATGGAACAAGTGAGATGATATCTAATTTACAATGCTAACTACTTGAAAAAATCTGTCTGTGTTCCAGATGCATGACCTTCGCCTATGGCTAAACAAAAAAAAACGTGCACAGTTTCAAGATGTGAATTTCCACACCAACCTTGCTACTAATGCACAAGAAACATAAACAGTTATTAAGATGTTCTAATTGGGTATAATGCTTCAGCAAATATAAGAACACGACTACTTTTCATCGTAGAAATTTATACCACCATACATTATTCTATGAACCATTCTGGCCGTTGTTTGACTCAGTCTTTAAACACGCTTTAAAGTAGTTGACGATGATAAAACAAAATCCGAATGTAAAATATCAGATAATGAGTTAACAGGTTTGGTTCCAATTATATATTCCCTTTCATGTTTAACAATGCTAGACAAACTACAACAGCAAGGACGGATACAATGGCGAAAATAACATTAAAGACTACACAACCAACAAGAAGCAACGACGACATTTGCCTAATGATTTTTACATTTCCTGGATTGTTTTTTACACTCCTCTTTGTGCATAGACTGATAGACAAGGTGTAGTAATCAACAGGTTCAGAAAAATCTACTCCCAACTCCCAAGAGAGAGCCATACTGTAAGAATATAGAAGACGGCAAATCTTCATAGTTGTTTGTTTGTGTATAAGGCATAGAAATGTGTTCATGATTCCAAAGAGGTAGTCCATGATACGCAAAAATCTTATTTTCAAGGGCTTAAGCCATAGTACCAAAATGAACATCAATAAAAAAACACAAGTAAACAACAGAAACACAAACTATTTTACTGTAACAAACTATATAAACAGTAATCCTCCATGACAAGAATCCAAGTGATTTACCTTTAACACCCTGAGCTCGACCTTCGTGATCTCGCGTCCATTGATGAAAACCTTTGTGTTTCCATTACTAGCATCAGCCTGAAGCTTACCTCCAACATTTAGTTTCGATGATATGATTCTATCAGGTTTTTCGCCTACCTAAAAAATACAAAAACGCGAGCATACACAAAACCACATTACAAACGCAATCAATTAATCACTACATATAATCTTCAAAGAATAAAACATTAACAACTACAGTGAGTCTTGTGTGAGACCGTTAAATGCATACAACCAAGCAATCAACCCTAATATCAAATGAGCAAAACAGCACTAAAAGGATAGATTGTATGCATAAAACCGTCACATCTAAGTATATTAGCAAAGCAATGAAGCATAATCCAAAATCAATCATATTTTACCTTTCCCCAAAATCCAGAATCCTTATCATACCAATACCTCCCAGGCTTCAAATTCCGAGGAGGCAACGAACAACCAAACAACTCAACCAATTCCTCCATCACCAACTGCCTCCCATTCACAACAATCTGCTCCGGCCTAAGCTGATTCGCAGAACACTCCTTCTCCGCCTTAATAATCTGCTTAACCTCCAAATCACTACAAACCTTCCATAAAATCCTCGAAAACTTGCCTAAATAAACACGTTTCGACTCATCAACCGCTTTACCAATACAACTCACACACTTCCTTCCCTCAGGCATTGATCCCATAGCTTTCAAAACACAATTCTTACAATACTTAGCATCACATACAATACACATTTCTCTTCTACTCAACCTAAATCCCTTATTACACCTACTACACGCTCCTCTCTTCTTCCATACTCTCCTCTCTCCACTCACAATCGGCGAAACCGCCACCTCCTCCTCCTCCGCCTCCTCCTCGCGTGCGCTAGAACAGCGCGACTCGTCCTCGTCCTCATCCTCCTCAACATCCTCGCCATCTGACCGAAATGTAACTCCATTTAATCGCTTCTCATCCACATTTTCATTCAAATTATCGACATTTTGTCGAATTTCGTCTCGGCGATTTTCGGATTGATCACTGCGCAAATCAACACTA
Source organism: Silene vulgaris (assembly GCA_036897335.1). Lineage (NCBI taxonomy): Eukaryota > Viridiplantae > Streptophyta > Magnoliopsida > Caryophyllales > Caryophyllaceae > Silene > Silene vulgaris. The sequence continues at coordinate 2,248 of JAYMSF010000591.1, read as the reverse complement.
AATAACGAATTAGAATTCAAATTAGAATTAGATGTCGTTTCAGAATCATCAATAGTACAGTAACTACTACTTCCATTAGAGGTAGTAGAATGAAGAACACTCTCATTTCGTCTAAACCTAGAATTCGCCGAAACCGGAACCGTAACCTGCTTCATAACCGCGGCGGAGGAGACGGCGGGAGGAGCAAGAGGAGGAGAGAACGAAGCGACGTCGTAATCGACAGCGAAGGAGTAATCGAGGTGCTCTTCGTCGAGGAATGGAGCACCGGGAGGAAGCATTTTGCGGAGGAGTTGCTGTAAAGAGGTTGACGCGGCGGTGGTTGTTTCTCTCTCATCGCCGTTGACGGCGGTCGCCATTGGTGGTAGATAGTGGTTGAGTGAGGAAGGAGTGGTTTTGTTTTTATTTTTCGTACAATATACGGGGTTGGCCGTTGGGGGATTGGAATCGGTAATTTGTCACGATACAACCGTCTTAACCACTAGATTAAGAAATTTTTCATAATGGAGGGATGATTACGAGGAGAATGTGAATGTTGAGGAGGGGGAGTTGGTTGAAAGGTGGGGTGTCAGTGTGTGCGTCAGTGTCAGTGTCATTGTCGTTGAGGAAAGTAGGCGTGCAATGGATGCGGGCCTTTTTTTTCGATAAATTCTAATTTAAGAGGGGTATATCCGTATTAAGCTTAATACGAGTCAAATAGGTGGAATACAATTAAAGTAAAATTTTATAGGAAAAAGAGACGGATTTTTCTTATTTGTGCAAGTAGAATAGTACTTGACTCGTTTTAATATTAAGACAATCGTTTTAATATTAAGACGAATAAATCCGTCTTAAGAAAGACTAATTTTTTTTTTTTTTCTAAGTAAAATAGAGTTGGATTTTGAAGTTGCAACTTGCGGGTTACTAACTACTTTCTCCATTCAACTCCACTCTACCAATTATCTTTTTTCACGTTTGCCAACGCGTGGTTTATGCCTAAATATCGTTAGCTACATACTTACAAAATTATAAAAGATATATTTTTAATGTATTCACGAATCAAACAAGATCTCACATGAATATATTTTCGCTTACGTATCGAGAGAAAATCGAAATTTAATACAAAGTACAAACTTATGAATAGTGTTGAAAAATGAAATAGGTAGAGTGGAGTTGAATGGAGGAAGTAGTAACTACTGCATCCGCGTTTCAAAGAGGTTAGTTAACAACTTATGAATGCTACCGGCCAATTGTATAGCGATTTTCAACAAAAAGTACTAGCAAATTGCATGCTTCGAGAGAGAGATTTTGAATTGTAGGGAGTTGTCACGTTTTTCTTGGTTGTCAATTGTCATCATAAGATCTAGTAACAATCAAATATTTGTCTTAATTAATGTACTGTCTCCTACCTAAGATAACTGTCTCATTTGAAGTTTGGCACGAAAATTAAGGAATAAAGTTAAATATTGAAAATAATTATATAAGAGTAAGAAAAAAGTGAGTTAAATAATGAAAAGTAATGAGTTAAGTGTGAGTTGGGTTGTAAATAAAGAAAATAGCAAACGGTAGGATAGTCATACAACATGGTCAAATATGGCAAATGGGACATTTGTGTGGGTAGACGGAAGTGGCAAATGAGACAGTTATTCTGGGTAGGAGGGAGTAAGTTATATTGTACTTCTCCATTCAACTCCACTCTATCTATTTGGTTTTTGTACACTATTCACAAATGCACAATCAAATGTATTTCTCTCAATGCATAAGTGAAAATATATTCATGTGAAATCTTGTTTTATTCGTCTTTACAAGTACATTAAAAATATCTAACTTTTATAAATGTTACAAATACATAGCTAACGGTATTTACCACGTAAACCACGCTTTTTATGGATGGTGGAGCGGATATGAGTATGAGTATTCTTAGGTGGCTAATGGGTACAGAGCGGGCGCAAACTCTCGCTTAAGACGGAAATTTAAGATGGGTGAAAATTAACTCACTTGACACTTGTATAGATAGGACAAACATCTTGTTATTCCCTAAACATTCACTTTTATCTTATTTATTTAAACTTTAAAGTATTTTATACGTTTTAACCTTAAGACAGATATAACAAAATATATCTGTCATAAAAAAAGGTTGGTTATAGAGCAGGCACAAATCACAACTGCTATATCTATCACCTAAGTAGCACCAAAACGGACACGGCACAAACACGTGATACGACATCCCATGAAATTTAGGATACGGGACACGTTATTTAAATTTTAAAAA
>JAYMSF010000590.1:0-14982 GCA_036897335.1 Silene vulgaris | reverse complement strand
CCATGCATGTTCCACAATAGACAGGACCTCCTCTTACAGGAAAGAGATGTTTCCTCTAAGAGGAGGTCCTCTCTATCATGGAACATGCAGGAATCATCCTCTTAGTAAGAGGAAGAGCACTACTTCCTCTAAAATTAGAGGAAGTAGCACTTTGGCCCTTGTGCCAAGTATCCACTCTTTAATTTCCATGGGGAGTGTGAAACAATTTTTTTTTTAATTTATAAAATATTAAAAGTATAATTTATGATAGAGAGGATGCTAAGAAGATCCTCTCTATTGTGTGAACACAATAGAAAAAAAAATTATGAAGAAAATGTTGATGTTGGAAAATAAGGTAGGTATCAAAAGAAGAGAGGAGGAAAGAAAAAAATAAGAGTATGATATCCTCCTCGCTATTGTACATGCTCCGGAGATGAAAAAAGAGGAAAGGAGAAAAAAGAAACAGGGAAAATTGACAATGGAGTACTAACTTATTCAAGTTTCTTAACTAGTATTGTTACCCAGAACTGCAACCACCTGACTGGACCCATCTGTTCTGGTTCAAAAAAAATGTCACTAGAACCAAAATTAACTAGCGATTCCTGAGTTTCTCCAACAGTAATGGTACAATAGTTATAGGCTTTTGGTCCGGAAGTGATGGTGCCTACTTCCCAGTAGATAGGACTTATAATACTAGATTAGGTACTCGGGTATTTTGCTCACCCTGGGAAGTACCTAAAGATGCAAGTAGGGTAACTAAAAGTCTGTAGTCATAAATCATAATATTCCTCCGAGGGTGATATAAAAATAAAGAACGACAGGGATAGCATCAGTACACAAAATCATGAATGAATGAATACAACTACAGCAGTCTTTATCTTTATCATAGTACGATCACTTCCAAAAAAAAGTCTTATCTTAGTACAAGGATTACTCTCCCAGCACATTTATTTATCATTTTGTTTGAGATAGCAAATCAAATACTACACGAATCATTGAGGAATTATGCTGTAACAATAAATTAAGGACCTTTATAAAGCTATGCTGTAACACTAGACTACCTGATCAGTATCCAGTGCACGCCCAGTTGATAATGACCTGAAAATTCTAAAAGCGTCATGTCCATACCTCGTTAAAACAAGGGACTCAACCTGTTCCAAAATGGATGAATAAATATATAAGGAGATAATTCAAAACGTAAAATGCACAACAGAAAAGGGAAGTCAACTGACCTCTTCTAAGCGAGCTTTATCAATGATGTCCTTCAAATCTGGAAAGACGCAAAAAAACAAATGAATACAGCTCTAATTCATTCACACTTCCAGTGAGGGGGAGATGATAAACTGCATTTCAGTCAGAAGAACTCTTACTTATGCTGTATCCGTCGTCATCGTCTTCAGAACAAAAATGCAATTGTTCAAGTGAGCACCTAACTAGTTCCAAGGTCAAAGCAGGGCCTTCATTTTTAACAACCTCTTCGAAAATAGAGTCTAGAGACAAGGACACTGCGACAGTAAAGCATAACCCACAGGAGATTGATATCAAGTTCAGCACACAGAAAAACAAGAGGTTTTCTAACATTATAACAACAGGCAACCATATAATAAAAAAACAAAGTGCGTGTCCTTACATAGAAATGAATAGTAGCTTACAACCACACAGGATAACACAGTGGAGCGGTACTTATGTCACACAGCGATATAATTCTAAAATAAGGAGAAATACAAACAGAAACAACTTTAGACAGGAAAGCATCCAGGGATTTTTCATTTGACAACAACAACAACCTGACCAGGTTTGTTGATCGCCATGGCATCCTTCATTATTCTTGTCTCTGGACATGATAAAGGTCGCAGACTTAAATTTGCAACATTTCAAAAGAAGAAGAAAACATTGCACTTGTGACATTTCTCTATAACAGTACTTAAATTTACTAAAAACACAAAATCTGGGATAACCACTAATCTAGTAGGCCCTGTAATATAATTTGAAATCACTAAATAGAAAGGCTTCAAAATCTGCTGACAATAATGGTCATCAAATTTGAATAGCTATTCTGACCAATAACTTCACGATTTCAAAGGTAGGTGACTACTTGTTCGGATCAATAAGCGCATTACTTCAAAGGTATTTCTTCCGAACAGTCATTTCATTATATGATCATCAACTCTAAACTATATGTTCATTGCATCTAAGAAATTGTTGCTGCACCAAGATTGATCTGCCAACAAGTAATCTAACCCCCATTCCCAAAGTGATAAATCACGAGCGTTAAATTCACAAGAGAAGGGATTAATTTAGTACAGCCTCAGGTGGGAGAAATTGAGATGAAAGAGAAAATATGGAAACAATTGTAGTGAACAACTCAATATCACCCTCAACAAGGTACATCTGTTTCACAAGTGGCCCATGCAATTTATGAGGAGTTTAGCACCGCCTTTACCAATTAAATTATCAATTAAACCAGTTTTTTATCATCTTATGAACTCATGTCTTTTCCGTCATCTGGTGCGCGATATTAGCTCAAAAGGTTATATCTAGAAGGGCTGTGTTTTTGTCATCAGGCATACCTGTATTTTCTGTGCTTTTAGTTCCCTTCAATATGGACTCTAAGATCACAGCAGCAGTATTATCATAGGTTGCTCTGGCATACTCCACACAGGCCTTGAGTAAGAGAAATGTTGTAAGAAACGAGCGTTCCAAAAGGCATAAAAAGAATATTTCAAAAGAAGAGATTACCTTTTTCCTCAGGCGATTGATGAACTCTTCAAAATTAACTCGCCAAAGAGGCTCTTCTTTGGCCTTTAGAAGATCAAGTTCATTAGTCAACTCAACTGAATGTCGCTTCCGCTACAAAATGAAGCAGTACATAATTAGACAAAAGCATTGTAACTTGAAGGTCAACTTAGACCAAGAGGAAAGAAGTTTAAACAAACCTTCTCCCCAACTTTTGAACCGGAAACGTTGCCCCCATTTTTATCTTCGTCAGAGTCACCATCATGTTCATCTAATAAGGAAAACCTCTCGGCATCCATACGAGTAGCAGCTGCCAAAGCACGTTCTTCCAAGGTCACCTCTTTCACAAAAAACTGTAACATGAATAAGAAAAAGTCAAACAAAGTGTAATTTTAAATCTTTAGTAAGAGAACATGAAACAAACAGACAATAGCTTTAGCTTACTTAGAACTACACTGCACCAAAGCTCAACCTATGCGCCTACCCCTCTATTTCAGTCATTTTCGATTTAGAACAAAGCTTAAAATTTAAAATCAAAGGATTTTCTGAGATTCTAGACAAGCTTCATATACTGGGAGCAAGTTAGCCTGTATTCGAAAAGCACAACGAAAGGGATGAAACACTTTGTGATGCCCTTTAGAATATTTGAGACTGTTAGACGAAGAAAGATATTTATTACTTAAATGTAGGGAAGTGTATATTATCAGTTTGCAGTCTGCAACTGTACCAATGTGTAGGCATGGCGGCCTTTTAGGCATGTGAGAGCAACCACAGATATAATCTAAGCCCGTTAGTTGATATAATTGGATAGGAAAATGACTATTATATCTTTGCAAAATGTTTAATATCTTCCTTTTTTCTCAACCACAGTACCCCATTGCACTAAAAACACCTACCACCATAGCCACACTTCCCCTCCCTCAAAACAGCCTAGAAACCACCTCTGTTTCTGCCCCTTCATCACCAACTTAGTCAGCCCAAACCCACCTTGCCTAACCGCCATAACTACCATCTCTCTCCCCACTTTCAAGACCTTCCCAAAACCACCACTTCTAACCTTCAACACTCCATCCGTTGCTTCCTCACTGTAGCAAAATTTGAAGCAACACTGGAACAAATCCAGAAATGCCTCATAATCGCAGAAAAATTGCAGCCAATTACCCAAGAAATCTGTCTGTAAATCGACCAAGATAAGTCCAGATACCTCCCTTGAAATTTGACCTCATTTCACTACAATTAAAAAAGGATTCTCACATCATGTCACCAAGTTTTGAGACCAGAAAATTCCTTCCTCTAATTCAGACGCCACCAACCACACATCCTTCAGGCGCCAACAAACGATGCCAGAAAGACGACCACTACTCATCATAACAAAAAAAAAGCTCCGAGTGTGGAGCGGTGAGGGAGGAAGATAAAAGAGAAAGAAGGAGAGGGGACGATGGAAACGGGTACAGGATTGGAGGAGGCCGACAATTTAAGCTAACCGCTGAAAAAGTTGTACCTGCTGTAGTTGTAATTCCTTTCAGTTCTATTCTATGGAGAAATGCACGTCTGTTTTTGATATTACATGTCTATTTTTAATATTTCAAACAGAAGCCGAGCGAGAAAGAAAAAAAAAACAGACAAAAGCTACCTTACGAGCCTTGGTACGTGATTGCTTAGGATTCTCTTCGTCAGTTGGTAAAGGAATATATGGTTCTGGAACAGGGAAACGTTCCACAAAGCGGCTACGCACAAGGTTACAAAAGCTTTCGTTGTAAGCATCTCGATTGGCATCATTCCCTGGCCCAGACAGAATAGAGAAATAATGATGCATTCTTCACATAAAGATTCCATATAACATATCCTAGCCACCTACAAGGCCGCTACTGCTACTTAAACCAACAAAGGCAAACCACAAAGTGCTTATGGAAGGACAATTAAAAGGCAGAAGGTGCGAAACAGCCAAAAATTTACTACAGGAGAGAACAGCACAGACAAATAATTGATATATAGTATACAGTTTCCTATTATCTGACGATATATCCAAGCCAGCTTCTGCAACAGTTTTGAGATAAATCCAAGCAACAAGAGCCTAACAGCTAATTCAACAATGGTAAATTGCTTTTATTATAATGCCTTCAAACGAAGGTGAATACTAAGGATCGCCATAGTTGAATTAAATTGATGGAAATAGCTTGCATCTCTTAGATCATTGTACAACAGCTTCAGTTGTACACTTTCCACCACACATGGCAGCCCAACAAATATTGCATTTAATTGAGATACACATTTATTTGTAAAGCAAAAATAAAGTGTCACCTAGTGCATTCTTTGAAAATTGAATCCTCGCATTTTTTAAAGACTGCGTCATCTAACAACGTTTGATACGGAACCTTACCTTATGCACTAGAAACCTTAGCCCAATACCCCTTACTGACAACACTCGATCCTCTATAGATTACTCCTAAACCCTATGTTTTCGCCCTACTTTTCTCTCCTCACTTCATGGTCAACATTTCCTTTGTTCACTTACTCTCACTCTTCCCATCCTCACACACACAATACGAGTAATCAAAATGTTAATAATATTGTTGCCGTATTGACAATAGTTCCAAACTTTCAATGGCAGGCAAGACTGATTGATGTGGCTGCCAGCCTCGCACCCCTTTAGGATTGTTAGAATAGGGATTTAGTACTTGAAAATATAGTTCATTTGGTTGTTTGTGTTATAACTTTTCCATTTTATAAAGTTAATGAGTAGTTGCTTATTTAATTTAACCAGCTTTTACCTTCAAGGGAACGCCCCAGGGGTATTTACTATCAATTTATCATCAATGATATTACTCTTGCTACGAAATCAGAACCTCTACTACGATCAGTGTCACTTCTATGTCAGCAATAGCCATCTGTAGTAAAAAAAAAATGACGAATAGAAACTGATGGAACAGTGAGTGAAAATCTAAAATCTTTACTCTATCAATCGTAGTCAGGAGACTCTGGACACAAACAATCCTAGTGTTCAGTGAGAAATTAATGACAAACATGCATGTAGACTTGCCTGCATCTTCCATAGCTCTGTCAAGAATTTGTGGCAGTTTAAGACGGCCATGCTGCAGCAATCCTTCCAGAATCTCTCGACCCTGCAAGAATAAGTAGGTGCACTTATGTTTCATCCACAACCTATAACTTGGTTGCGATCATAACAAGAATGTAATGAGTGGGGTAGGGATGAAGCAGCGCCTCAAAGTCACTAACTTCTTTATCCAGCTCCTTGGAGACAACGGTTATGAACTTCGCAAACCTTAAACGGTGAATAATATTGTCGATCAAAGCCATATACTGAGTCGTTACCACTGTAGTATTTCTACCACCACCTATGAACAAGCCAATGATATCATTACGTAGAATCATCGTAAAAAACAGCACAAAAGCAATCTATAAATACTTATTAGCTCATCATTTTCATCCAGATGGTAATGTATGATGTGGCATTGATATATCCTTAATATTTAAGTAACAGAGAAGGCTCACACCCCGTCATTCACAATAATTACTCATATTTGATTTACAAGATACACAATCTCACCAAGGACTAACAAATGGAAAACACCATTACATTTTGGCTAGTTCATTCAAAAAGGATGCATTGTGGCGAGGTCAATCACATATCAATATACTACTCCGTGTACGCAAATTGAAAAATAAAGTCAAACAATCGAATAACAAAACACAAAAATATATACTCCATACTTTTAATAATATATACTCCCTCCATTCCTCCAATTCACTAATTTCTTCCATATCCAATACATAGAGGAAGTTATTAATTACTCCCTAGTCCATCCCACCCGTCCTAAACTCCGAATCATATGTTTGCCTTTGATTAAAATACGCTAAGGATTGGGACGGAGGGAATAATAATCTCATATTCTCATTTTAATCGAAGGTAAACAAATGACTGGGACGGAGGAGGGAATAACTGACTAGCAGGTAGTATGCATAACTCAAAACTACTAGAAATTCTCGACAAATACGAAAGTAAAAGGTATTTATGAAACGGAGGGAGTATCGAATTAGCGAAATCGTAAAAAAACAACCTTCTTGTTCAAGAGCAAAGGCTTGAACGCAATTATGTTGAACTAAGACCTGAAGACAATTCTTAACTTTGTCCATAGGGAGTTCCGTAAACTTTGATATTTGCGGTTGTGTTAGGTATCCTCTTCGCAATAAACATTCGCATACTTTCTGCGCAAAATCGGAGCATAAACAATCACGGTATAATCAATTTTAAATTAAAAAAAACGGTAAAAAAAACGTGTGAGGTGATGAAGATGGAGAAAATTACAGCGTTAGGGTTGCCGAAATCGGTGGCGATGATGTTGACGGCGAGTTTGATGCCGTTTTGAAGTGTCGCGTGCTCTACCGGCGCCATTGATGACGGCGGTGGTGATGGCAGTAGTTAAATTATGCGCAGTGATTACAGCAGGAGAAGTTTTTTTTTGGTACAAAACAGGAGGAGAAGTTAGAGTAGCAACTTAAATGTTGTGGTTTTGTGAGAAGGGTTTGGTTCGCAATATTTGGGATTTTGGGCCTGGTCCGTAATAAAGACGGCAGTATTCGTGCCTCTAGCCGCAGTTTTGGCCTAGCCCTGGCACGGTCAATCGTGCTTTCGACCCGTGTCGTGCCAGCCCGCTTTTCCCACCCCCACTGTGGTCTGGTTAAAATCGGGCCTTGTCGTACGGGCCATCGTGCTTCGGTATTTTTAACCGATTTTTGATTATTTACCCCTAAAATCGCCACGCATATCCTCTCATGTGTGGTGGCCCGACCCCCTAACCCGTCATACCGGGCTCTTGCTAGCCCGCAGAGTTCCTCGGGATCGTGGCATGACCGGGCTACCCGTTGTGCATTGGCCTGAAATGCCAACTCTAGTCCGTAAGTTACTGCGTTAACTAATTCAGCAGACTCTTTTACACGTTTCTGATGTAATGGATGTAGGCCGGTTTTTTTCGGCTTAATTACAATTTTTAAGTTCAATTCAGTTTATATCAAGTCCATTAAATCAAGTTTTTAGTTTAGACAGTTTTAATCCAAAAGAATAGGGCCTCATACATTATTCTTTTGAGCTAAAATGAGATAAATTGAATTGACCATATTGAAATTATGAATTGATTAAGCCTTGAAAATGAGGTTTTATCAAGAGATAGGCGTTGTTTGGCAAACAGCATATTAAGTGAAAATAGTAGATTTCAGCATAAATATTAGAATGACCAATCAATCTACTAATTTTAAGGGTTTGGTTAATGGCATATTCAGAGAACATATTAGGCGGAATATACTGTTTTTTGAATATGCTGCTAGTAGCAACATATTGTAATAGCATGTTCATTTTATACATGAAAATGGTAGATTGGTCTCATAACCTACTAATTACCAAACACGTTTTCTTAATTCTGCTAATTTAATTCGATGGTCAAACTTGTTGCTAAAATATGTCAAGCGTATTCTGCTAACGTTCTCTGATATTGTAAATCTGTTTATGTTGTTTGCCAAACAGAGTCATGGCTTGATCCTCTCTACCAAAGTAAGTTTACTTGTGACAGTTGTGAGTGTGCGCGCTGAATAGCTATTTGTGTATCCAACAAGTGTGTGATGTAATCTCATTTAGACTTATGAAATAAACTCCCTCTCATCCTTGTAAATGCAATTCATATTTGTGTCGTGTTCTAGCATAATATCATAATTCTCATGGCTTAATGTGGTAGCTGAAATGAAACTAGGCCATGACTACTAATAAACGAACAATTAAGTTACTAGTTACTACCATGATCCAATTGCGATAGTGGCATGCCAAAATTTCATCTCAAGTTCGCATAACTTGCGTGTTTTATTTAGATTTTAATCTTTTCGATCAGTATTAGTAGCCTTGAAAGTTTACATTTTTATAATTTTTTTCATTGTTGATTGTTTATTAGTGTTGATATGGGAAAAACGGAATGCGGGCTTACGTGGTATTTTGCACATATCCATTGTTATAATAGCGCATTTACAACAGTCTTGTGAGTTTCGGCTGACAAAGAAGTTGACGGCTAACAACAAGTCGAAGAAGATAGCTTTGTAATCATTATTCTCGCGTCGCTTAACACTTAATTAATTACATTTTTCACATTTACAAAAAAGAGAATAATAAAATAGATTCGTAAAAGTCACAACTAATCCTTCTAGTGCCAATTATTTTAACTACAAATTAGAATCAAGCAATGAGCCTATGAACACATGCATACCCTAAGCCCCAAAATCGCCTAACTAAACTGATCATCATTCCTAAATAACTCGATCCTTAAACAAGCCGACTCTTCCGAATTAATCTTATTCCTTGCAAATCCGAATTAATCCGACCTTAACGAAATTCGACCAAACTCGATCCGTTTGTCAGGTCTACTAATCAAGTTCACCACTCTTCAATGTACATATGTTGAGCGACTCTAATCGAGCTATCAACGCATACATAACCTAACCCCCCAAAGCCGCCATCCCGCCTAGCTAAACCCCTTGTTGTTTCCCCCTTCAATCACCTCAAATTTGCTCCAGCCCCTTCAACAATGGTGAGCAAAAGACAAAGATTAGCTACCAAAAAGTACAAACAAGAACACCCAGATTTATTCCCAAAACCTGAACCAACTCCTCCTAAAGATCCCGCCAAAAAGAAGAAGAAAAAACCTCAATTTAAGCGCAAAAAATCTGATTCTGACCCTAATAAACCCAGAAAATCGTCATCTAGTAGACACCCTTTGAGAATTCCTGGGTTAAAACCTGGTGATAGTTGTTTTATTTGTAAAGATGTTAATCATATTGCCAAAAATTGCCCTGAAAAAGCTGAGTGGGAACGAAACAAGGTTCCTTCATTTTACTGTATTTTGTTATTGTTATTGTTGTATTTTTAATTGCGGTTTTAAATGATGATTCATGTCGGCCGGCCCCAAATCATTTTGGGTTTTAAGGCTCGTTTGTTGTTGTTATTATATAATTGTTGCTGGTATTTGCTTTGTCCTCGTCATTTGTTTACCTTTGATTAAAATACCCGTCACCAAGAATATAAAAGGTAAACAAATGATTGGGACGGAGGAAGTATGATACCGCTGAACTGGAAAATGTGTATTACAGTTTGATATTGGTTGAATGGTAGCAAAGATTGGAACTTTATTATGTACCATTAGATGAGTAGGATTGCATGATTAATGGTGGTTAATTAGTACTCCTTCGTCTCGTTCATTTGCTTACCTTTTATACTCTAGTATTTTAATCAAAAGTAAAGAGGGGAGCATGAAATATGATTAGTTTGCTGTTGGTTGTATGAGATATACTGATAAGTTAGTGAAATTGGTGTTAACTGTGGCAAAGATTGAATTTTTTTATCATTTATAAATTGAATGTGGCAGCAAAAGTTGGAACTTTCTCCTGTATTACTGGACGAGTCGGATTGCGTAATTAGGTCTGCTTATTTAAGTCGAAATAGAATCAGCTTGTTGTTAATTGAACGGGATACACTGATTTTTTGGCGAAACTCGTGTTAATTGTGGCAAAGATGATAAAGTTCTTACAGCAGAGATGATAATGTTCTTACAGTTACTTAATTATGTTTTCAATGTTCTTACAGCAGAGATGAGATTTTATCCTGTAGAAAAGAATGAGAAATTGGATTTTTCTGTGTGCCCTGGATATTGATGATTATTGGTGATTGGTGTTGTTTAATCATGTAACTTCAGCAAAATGTGAATTCTTATCATGCAGAAGAGGAAAAGTGGAAAACTATAAATCTGAATGTCAATTTACCTTTTTGTGTCTGGACAGATATGCTTATATTGTCGACAACGTGGGCACAGTATGAAGAACTGTCGCAATGTAAGTGAAGAAGATGCCGAACAGAAGTTGTGTTATAACTGTGGTGAAAGTGGGCACTCCTTGTCGAAATGTCCCCGTCCTTTGCAGGGTGGTATGTGTATCTAGCCTTCGAATCATTGTTTCAGATTTGTGTCTAATTGATTATTGCTTATGGTACTTTCACGTTGCAACTATGTGGCAATATTAAGAAATTGGAGATAGGTTTTGCTCTATTAATCTGCTTAGAGGAGAAGTTTTCAATAGTTAATAGTAATGTGCTTAATGCCTCTGCAAATGTCTACCCTTTTTCACACCTTATAAACTATAGCCAAAGAGCCCGCTTATAAATTCCAGTTCATGGGTGGGTTGTGGTGACTGGTGCGTACTGACCAATTCTGATTAGAATGCTATGGTTCCATCTCTAATGCTTTGATGACCCTTTGGAACACTGTATGAGTAGCACCGCTGGCAGCCTAGCAGAATGTTTTGTTTTTTGTTCGAGTCCCATTCTTTGTAATCACACTGTATAGATATGATAGGCTTTGCTAGCTCATTTTTTTTCTTAATTTTTGACACATGAAGTCTTGATAAATGGGGAAGAACATCATTAGAGAACATTTATGTGATCCAGCTTCACCTCGTCGGAAAGATTAAGTTACTAGGCATTTTAGAGTTCAGGGTAATTTTAGTTATGATTAGGATAGACAAGGAGCTCAAATTGCTAAGAGTTGCTTTCCCAGGTTCACCTTGACGGAAGTACTGAATTGGAGTATGTCGATCTGAAATTTATGGTCTATATTGCAACATTTTCTCGATTGTAATGTAATTTGGTTCGTCATTGTTCTGGCATCTGCTGAAACTTGACAGATATGAGGTCTCAGTAAACTGTTAAAAGAAGATATTTTTATGCCGTCCTCTTTCTGCATTACAATTTGCGAGACAGTTGAATGTCTATCATAATCCACATGAGCTTACGTCATGCTGTTGGGGTATTTCATGTTTCATCTCCTTAGTCCTTCCTCTCCCCAGGTGCTCTAAATCACGCTTGATTGCAGAAGTCATAGACTTCAGTTCCAACTCCCTTCTACTGTATCAGCTAAGTGCTAAATTGAGGCGCCAAAATCAAACATTAAACACTTCCTTAATTAGAAGCTTTTTAGGGATAATTTAGTTTTTTTTGGTACCATGTTGAATTAGTGATGACTGATGCACCAAGTCTTTGGGTAATCTTTTAAGTATTAGTTAATACAGAAATATAAAAGCAAACTAATACGGAGTACTGGAGTAGTGAGCAGCCATTGTGACTTATTTGAGTAGCCATCGTTCTTTGGAATTTTTTTCTGGCTGAATTTTAGTATTGCTAAAGCAATTAAAACACTATCATACTCAAAACCCCTGGCATTTAATTTACTAATCTAGTAGTCACTGCCTAGACCACAAGTTCCAACGTTGGTGGAGACATCAAAGCCAGTGAGATCAGATCATTAAGAACATATGTCATGAGCATGCGACAGCAATACCTGACCTCATAGCCGCGAGCCATTATGTTCGCTGGTATAGGCAGTTTGTAACATTGTTTTTTAAGGTTGCTCCTATTTATGAACTTAAATTGCCCTCTAGCATCACAATATGTAGTTGACTTGGTTTTGAATTTTTATCTCCTGCTGGCACCGAGCCATTTGTTGGTCACAACACCCAGCAAGGTTTAGCCAGTTCTACACGAGTGATAGGTAGTTTCGGTGTATTAAAAGACGTACTGGGTGCGCAAGATTCCACTTTTATGGGTCAAGCACTCAAGCCCATTTTATTGAGGCCAGCTAAGGGGCATCTTCTATGCGCTTTACTTAGTTTCAGGATAATAAGCTTCTGTTGAATATTGGTCGAAATCCTGGTATTCCTTTTAGATGATATGGTGTTAATGTGTCATTATGCACGCTCCCTAGTCTTTAAATTAAATTGGGATATTTGAAAATCGTCAAGACTCAAGTAGTCATGTGGAACCAAGGGAGTATTATATACGTGCTTTATCATAGCCCCAACTGTGAAAAATATATTCCTCACTTAAGCTCAGATGAATGCCTTTGCACTGCATCAAGGCTGCAAGGAACCTATCATTTAAGTGTGCCTTGCGTCTTATAACCACGTGTCAGTCCTGTAGTGGTTGAGCTAGAAAATTTTGCCTGCTTCACGAACTTCCACTTTGTTTACTTGGTATTCAGGTAATTGACGCGTGTGTCACCTTCTTGACAATGAAAGTCCTTTAGCTTTACACTATACGGCATACTTTATTGTCATCGTTTCTGTGTATCCTTCTTGCGCACGAGTGCGTAATCTTTCTTTTTTGGGTATTGCCATGCAGGAGGAACAAAGTTTGCTCAATGTTTTATATGTAAAGAACGTGGGCATTTGAGTAAGGACTGCCCCAAAAATACCCACGGAATATACCCAAAGGTAAAATTGGAACTCTGTTTCCAAGCATATCACTTTCAGATTTTTGTTATATCAGTCTTTGATTTGTCATCGTGTTAGTCAAACTAATACAAGTCTCCTCATCTAGTTCTTGACATTTGTGAAATTTATATGACAGGGTGGCTGCTGTAAGATATGTGGTGGTGTAACTCATTTAGCTAGAGATTGTCCGAACCAGGGAACCAGAAATTCATTTTATGACAGTGGAAGAGGTAGGCAACTTCGCTTATAAGATTTCACATAAGCTATTCTAGAGACTGGATTAATAATCATACCGAAAATTTATGGAAGACAATCTTAACATGTTAAAACAACCTAATACGTAGGGAGTTGAGTTGATCTCGCTTACTGAACTGTCTCATGCAAGACTTACCGTTTTACCAACCATATTTAATTCATCCGTGCTTTGCTAATGTTTGAACGTGATTTGAGAGTTGGATTAAATACTACTATGACCAATAATAATGATGCTACATCAGTAAATCACAGTTGTTTTTATCTATTATATCTCCATCTTATAATCTGATATCAAATATTGTTATTCATTTAGTTCCTCTACAAGATCAACAAAGGCCAAAGGTAACAAAACTTTTCAGTGGGGATGATCTTGAGGACGACTTCATGATAGAGGAAGATAATAAAAATAAGAATGAGTCTATGAAGATCAAAGATGTTCTTGCTTCCGACACAGACCATACCGATAAAAAGGTAAAGAAGAAAGAAGGAACCAAGGTAGTGAATTTTGTAGGTTGAGATGAGATCATCACGCTCTGGAAATCGAGAAAGAAACAGAAATTCGAGAGCTTAAATTTTGATGTAGTTCACTTTGTTTTAGCAGTTTCGGCGATCCTTTTACCTTGTATGAGCTGGTTCATCTTCAATTTCTGTATTTTGAAAAGGTCATGTTAGTTTAAGTTTTCAACCATTTGCATCTTTTGGCAATTGGGTCTAATCAAATTTTGGAAGGTTCACACATGAGATCATGTTTTTTCTTTAAGCTTTATTAATTTGACTTGGCTCGAAGTTACATTTGAGGTTGTTGTCTTGGTGACATACACGATCTGTTCATTGCTCGAATTCCGGTTACATTACTATTGTTTTGCAAATGTCAGCTGTGTTGAGACAAATGGGTGTTATATTTACAATTGGGAAAATTTGGAGGTTTGAAATCAGCATCAATTTTAATATGTCCATATTGTTTAAATAGAAGCGAGTTTTGACTATCTTTACGGGCAATGTACCTTGAATTTTAATAGGTCCATATTGTTTAAATAGAAGCGAGTTTTGAATTCGGACTACTTAATACAACTATAGTCTATATGGAGATTACAAATAGTCAAATATTACAATAGTACATATACTACCCACTTTTGGTCTATTAGTCAAGGCTCAAGAGGCAAACACATTCTGAAGAGAGAAAGAAATAGGGTAAAGACGTGCGGTATATGTCATTTAGACGTGATAACAAGAACTGTTCGTCGTAGACATGATCAAATTTTCTAATTTTGACATAAATTTGTTAATAAAAACTCGGGTGGCAAATTGTTCTGAAACATAAAATCGTTAAATTTGTTTTTATTTTTTTAGGATAAGTCCGATCTGGTGTCGGGTGGTATGAATATCAGCCTCTCACATATATACACGATGACCCATTACATACAACTATACAAGTACCATGACGGATTTTAAACAATCTAAAGTATATAAAAGTCAAGTATTTTAGAGGCTTCTTATTGGTCGATGGATTTGACAGTATTGACTACCTATGGGACCCCCCATGATTTATACAACATTTAATTACTCTCTCTCCTCTCATCAACTCAATTTCTATTCTGATTAATCTTATTCATATTCATATGTTAAAATCTTATGATAAAAAAAAATTTAAATACATTCAATCTTACAACAAAGATAAAATAAATGAAAAATTGTACA
>JAYMSF010000589.1:0-14985 GCA_036897335.1 Silene vulgaris | reverse complement strand
TGCTTTGAAAAATTAAAACGGAACAAAGTTACATTTGCAAAACTGATGCTGCCGAAAGTCGAACAACAATCAATGACTTATGCTGGCTGAAATCTACTAATCCAGGGGCTTGTTTGGTTGCCCCGGGAAAAAAATGAAAATTGAAACTTCCCATAAATTAGAAAATGTAAAGTTGTTTGGTTGTCCTTTTTTTGTCAAAATGGAGAATATTGCACTTCCCATGGAATTAACTAGTTTAGGTGTTCTCGTCCAGTGTATAACATTCCACCTTTTAACTACCGTCGTCAGCGTTTCCACTAGTGATCCCCTCTTCCCCGACGCATTGCTCTTTTCAAGCACGACGTATTCTTCAAATCTTTAATTGTGCATAAATTTTTCACAAATTCTCATTGAATACGGAAACTATCCACCGTAGACCTGTTGTTATTCACTAGGCACCACCGCCATCGCTACATCAGTTTTGCACTCCTTCAGTACCCACTACCCGCACACACACACACAGGAGCTTCCAAATAAAGCTTACAATCCCTACTTTATCCAGCAATATGGCGAAGTATCTAGACCTGTTTCGATAACTTGATACTTTTACCCTAAATTAATACTCGTATGAAATATCCAAAAAAGAATAACGTACAAAAAATTTCAAAATTTTTAGTTAAAATATTCTACCTTTTTCGAATTTCTCTTACACCATTTCCCTTTTCTCCTACTGAGATTTTACATCCCAACTAGGGTCAATTGCTAGCTCCGCCACTCGACGGACATAGTCAATTCTCTACGCTGCCACATACTGAGAATGCTTATAACAAGACACCTTGTTCTTCATGTAGCGATTTACCTCAAAACTAAGATAATGAACATAAAATTTGCTAATTCTGATTAACGTTCAACTTAGGGAGCATGACATGTTCTCATGAGCAGAGGTATAAAACCTCAGACTAATTAAATATTCAGAAAACTAGAATCCAAAGCTAGAGTAGTATCGAGCAGTGTTAATTATTATACATAGCATATAAAACCATGAGTCATATACTCACTTTAACCTTAAATTATCAACCACTTCAAGAGGATGATGAACCAAATGAGGGCATACTTTACATTCACCAAGAATCGCTTTCCCTGTAAAATAAAAAGCAAATAAAACAATATGGGTTAATTTTGAGGAGAAGTTACAAAAACTAAACTTTCACTCTATAAGAATGCATTTAAAAAGTTCCCAAAAAGCAAAGCGTCTTGTAAGCGATATCAGGCAAGCGGGAAGGCAATTGGGGGGAAATGGAGCAAAACGACCTCTTCTAATTGAAAAATTATTGTGGGACAAAATTTGCATAGAATGATTTTAGAGATGAGAGGAAAAATAATTGTGTGTTTGAGAAGGGAGGTCGTAAAAATCGTAAGAAAATAAGGAAAACTTACTCCAATGTGGTAGCTGGTTAGACGGCCCCAAGCTTACACAACAGTCAACCCTATTTTCCTGACCAAACCTAATCTGCGCAAAGAAGGTCTCGACTGGTGCGTCTGGACAGTCTTTTTCCTTGGCCTGAAAATTGATATGCCGAAAATCCTGGGTGCTTGCCACATAAGGCCCCGGAAGTACAAGCTCATACTTTTTACCTCCATCCTGTAGGTAGAATAACCAAAATATGTGAAATAACAATCGATTTTATGTGCTTATATTCAAAGGTAAAGCAATGACGAGTAAATAGCTCCGAATAATTTAAAGTGTAGTTTACCTTGTTGTTTAAGTACTCCAAGGCAGGCTCTGCAAACGAACGAGCAGCTTCTATTACCCTAAAGTGAGTTATCCTGCCAGAAATGAATGAAATACCATTACATATTGCAAATATTAACATAATTCACATGAGTTAGCGGTCATACCATGCTCCTTCTCCGTCTTTCGCCACATGATCGTCATCAGATTCATCCACTTGCTCATATCTACAAAATCACAGTAATTAGCCGTAGCGCCACATTACTACTCCGTATGTTGTTAGAGCAATTAGACAATATAGCAAAGATCATGGTTAAACAAGAAGATTAAAAGGAACCCTAATTCCAAAAAATAAACAAGAAGATTAAAAAGGCATACACATTACACACCTGTCCGAATCCGACTCCGACTCGGATTCCTCGTCGTCGTCATCATCGTCGTCATTATCATCAACATCATCAACATCATCATCATCATCACTACGACAATGATTGACGACCATCTCCAATTGGTGTTTAGCAGCAGTATGTTCAGAAAGAGGCATAAGACTCTTGAAGACCTGTTTGCAAATTCTGCACTTATATGCATACAGCCCGTTCTTACTGCCATTAATAATCGAAAATTAGTCAAAAACAAACATTGAATTAAATAAACAATCTGTAATCTGTAAATTAATTAATAAATTTGAAATTTCAGAATAAATCTAAATCTAAACAACATACATGAAAACAATTGCTGAAGTTGTTTTGCGTCGGTTCATCTTTCTAGAGATATCTGTTGATCCCGATTTTGATCTGATCTAACTTTGGAAACCCTACTACCATCTGATCACGGATTTATATATATAGCACTTTTGAAACCCTACTACCATATTTCTAGGCCCAGTGATGTTAGTTGGTTGCTAAACTTTCTATATTTTTTCTGCATCTCTTTATATCAACTGTGAGACGGGTGATGAACTGTATGCTTCAACATTCTTGTACGAGATGGTATCACTTCAAGAACATTCTTGTACGAGATGGTATCATTTCAACATTCTTGTACGAGATGGTATCACTTCAAGAATATTCTTGTAAGAAATGGTATCACTTCAACATTCTTGTACGAGATGGTATGATCACTCCAAGAACATTCTTGTACGAGATGGTATCACTTCAACATTCTTGTACGAGATGGTATCACTTCAACATTCTTGTACGAGGCGTTCCATCTCTCTTGGTCTTTCTTTTGATCTTATCAAACTTGAAGGCTTGAAGCTTTAGCCCGGCGTTATTGGTGAGACACCGAAACTGCGAATCCGTTAAAAGAAGCAGAAGTTATAGGGGCCGGGATGACAGGTTGGCCAAAATTCATTCCAAGGGTGCAGAATTGCAAATCGATCTGGGTCAGCCCGCACTTGTATCTACTTTTACGGACAAGTAATTTATAAGTTTGGATAGGAAAAGTGAACCGGATCAGACCATTTGGTATGGATCGATAACTCTGTTCCATTGAGCTCATAAAATAGGTACGAACAATATAATACTTAAAAGAGGTACTTAATCTGTTCCATTGAGTTCTTTACGTATTCCATTTTGCACCGTTCCATTTGATTCTTTACGTTTATATTTTTAGGCACTTTGTAACCTTTCAAAATGACCATGATACCTTTATCTACCTCACTTGTTTTAGGCCAGGGGTTATAAAGTATTTTCATTGCCAAATGCCTCTCTAGTATTTATGCAAAAATTAAATGTAAAGAAATCAATGTAAACAAGTGTATCAGTTAAAAACGTTACGAAAAACATGTATTGCGGCCTGGTTGATTTTCACATATGATTATCACAGCTGCATAACTGCATTGGCACACGAAAGGTGTCCGTAATACAATTCAGGAGGTGTGACTTTGTATAAGCCATCAGCAGCAGGAGAAAGGGACAGGACTGAAGCACCAGGAGTTCTTCTATCTTGTCCATATCTGTCCTTGCGCTGTTTGATTGTTCTAACCAACTAGTTTAGGTGTCTTCGTCCAGTGTATAACATGCCGGGTTCCTCCTTTTGATCGCCCAGTTAAGAGGACTCGAAAAGACGAGCATTCAGATGTCATGTTAGAGTATATTGCAGTATTTGCAGAACTTGCCACAAAGAATACAGGAGTTATAATGCTTACGCTCATAACCCTTGCAAAATAAATGAAACTGATTCAGTTGTCCAGAGAAGACTGGGGAACATAAGTGATTTGTCACAACGGTCGTGTATTGTTGAACGATCGAGCGATTACTCCCTCTATTTTACTTGATTCTCTTACGTCCTCTTCTTTTAATGTTCCACTTGATTGTTTACGTTTCCTTAACAAGTGTTTTACATTCTAATTTTCTGTACCCTTACCGTCTTGTTCTCCCTTTTGTCTCAGTCGCCATCACGTAGCCACCCCCTAAAACCAACACAGCTTTGCCGCCATCAGCATTTCCATTTCTCATACCCTCCCCAAGGCATTGCTAATTTGCTATAAGCCTATGATCGACAACATTCGATTTGTTTGCACTCTATAAAATTATTTTTGTGAGAAAGAATATACTATATTGTACCCTATAATATATCCTAAGGAAAATTCACGTGATATTATTAAATATTGTCATTTGCACATGGTACCCAAAGAGTGTATCCTTCAAATTTCTAATTGCGCATAAATCAAAGATAGAAATCAGAATTAGCCGATTTTTCAAAATTAATTGCCTCTTTGAAATCTATAATTTGATAAAACGAATCCAGTCGATCGCAAATTTAAGATCGAAGTTATGAATGATCTGAAGTTATTGTAAAAAAGAAAATCCTAGAAACCAGTAGCACAATATTTTTTGTCAAATCCTAGAATATGGTGCGATAACCATTTTATAACAACATTTGAACAATTCCGAATTCTTGACCGAGTTATGGTCAATTCCGAAACCTATACTTGGATATATACACCGATGCGCGAAAGTGGCAATTAAAACCCTTAAGTTTAACTCAGGGTGAAATTAACCCCCCTAACTTTCATCCGTAGCAATTAACCCCCATAAGTTTTACTAAATGTGAAATTCAATCCCATACCAATTTCTCCTCAAAATCTCGTCAATATCTCATCGTATAAACACAACTGAATACCAATATACATACAAATACGTGGGATACCAATATCACTGTAGATCTAAACACTTTTCTTTATCTCCTTCTCAAACCAATTCCTTGGAGCAACTCTATTTGCGATTCAAATGTCGACTTCTTTTGGTCAAGGTAATTCAATCCATTACTCTCTACTGCGAATTCTGATGTGCAATCACTTGTTTTTGTGTTATTGAATGCCTGTGAATATAATTAGGGTTAAGACATGGCAGACAAAATTCATAAGAAGTATAATTATTAGATAATTTACATGTGAATTATGTGTCAAAGCAAAATTAATCACCGCATAGACTAAACAAAAAGACAATTGATAAAAGATGCTAAGTATGCACACACCCACAAGGAAAAAATAATTTACACGTATTTTACACTGTAAACTAATTTTTGAGATAGTGTTAATTTTTGAGATAATGTTTTCTGATTGCTTATAGATGTTAGCTGTGGAAATATCATTAATTGCAAGTGTTTTTATGGGGGGAAATTAGCGCCAAAAGATGACACACTTGAGTATGTTGGCGGATCATCTGTTCAGTACACTTTGAATAGATTTGAGTTAACATTGAAAAGAGTAGAAGACATGGCTGAGAATTTATATGGTCACCGAGGTTCGATATGTTTTTATCTCATCAAAGGAGTGGGTATGCAATTATTATGCGATGTAGAAACAATAGAAGAGTTGCAAATGGAAGGGGTTACACACGGGGCTATTGAGTTGTATTTTGATGGGGAGCCTCTCGAAGACATGGATGTGAGGGCTGATTTCTCGAAGGAGAATAATCCACGAAGCGATTCTCAAGTGCAAGTAAGGGTCACTAATACAGAAAAAATTGGAGATACTAATGCAGATTCTGATGAAGAATTATGTTGGAGTGAGCCCGAAGAAGTTATTCAGGACCAAGAAGCAGGCAGTAGCGATGAAGAATTTATCGATGCACAAGAGAAGAAAAAACAGTGGATTTCCATGAGAAATAACTCGGGAAAGAATCACACCAGGGAACAGAAGGAAGAAGGAAGTCAGAGGATCAAAGGGGTCAAGGATGATTATTGGGGTAAAGATGAAGATGATTACGAGATGATTCGCCATGAACAATTATACGAAAGAGATTCAGATGATGAAGGCCCTCTTAGCATAAGTGATGACGATGAGAATATTGAAATTCATGAGAAAGCTAAGTGGCTCATGTATGATCATAATACACCATTCGGTTCCGTAAACCTTGAACTGGGGCAATTATTTGACAAAGTTGAGGTGCTTAGAAAAGCACTAATTTACTATAGTTGTCAGACAAATAAAGCATGGAACTATTGTCATAATGAACCAACAAGGGTACTCGTGAAGTGTAAATTTTATCCGAGGTGCAAATGGAAAGTAAGCGCAAGATATACAAAAGAGTATGAGTGCTTGCAGATACGATTTCTGAAAGATGTTCATACTTGTGCGCCTACTAAGATTAATAAAAGGGCCAATGCTAATTTTTTTGCTGAAGAGTACCAAGAGAAACTCCTCAAACTTCCTACGTGGAAACTGTACATGTTCAGGAAAGATGTTGAAGACACATATGGTGTAAGGATTAGTAGATGGCAAGCTTCTCGTGCTAAGAAAAATGCATTGTCTGCATGTGCAAAGGTAGTAGAAAAACAATATGGTTCCCTTAGAAATTATATGTATGAATTAACGAGATCCAATAAGGGTACTAGTGTTTTCTTAGCTGTGAAACCTCATATATCACGATCAATCCCACAATTTCATATGTTCTATATCAGCTTTCTCCCTGTAAGGAAAGGATTCATGGATGGTTGTAGAAGAGTACTTGGTTTGGATGGCGCTTTTCTCAAAGGTTATTGTAAAGGCGAGTTGCTATGTGCCACTGCTAGGGATGCTAACAACCAAATGTTCCCGGTCGCTTGGGCCGTAGTAGAATCAGAATCGAAAGAGAGTTGGTCTTGGTTTCTTAGACATCTTATCGAAGATCTACAAATCCAAAGTGGTGAAAATTGGACTTTATTATCTGATCAACAAAAGGTACGCTGTCTATTGTATTTTTTTTTTTTTGTCATTTTAACTGATATTTCTTATTGTTAATATCTATAAATTTTATGCACAAATGTAATCAGGGTTTGTTGCCTACCATCGCTAACTTGTTACCTGACGTCGAGCATAGATTATGCGCGCGACACATCTTTACTAATTGGATTAAGGTTGTTAAAGGTGCGCCTTTACATAAACTCTTTTGGAAAGCAGTGAAATCATACACAGAGGAAGGGTTTAATTATGCAATGGGCGAGCTACAACAACTAAGTCCAAAAGCTCATTTAGAAATGTGTTCAAGAGATGTGAAAAGATTTTGTAGATGCTTCTACAAAAAATGGGCGTGTACGGGTGTTACTTGCAATAATATGGCAGAGACGTTTAACTCATGGATCATTGAACCCAGAGAAAAACCCATTTTAACCATGCTAGAAGAAATAAGAAGAAAAGTTATGTGTAGGATGGTTGAGAAAAAAGCACAAACTGCTAAATGTAAGAGCATTGTCACACCGAGAGTTCAAGCAACAATAAATGACCATATGCAAGCTACAAGGAACTGGAAGGCTATAGAAGCGAGTGAAAATGTGTATGAAGTCGAACATGTTCACAATAGTACGCTCACATTTGCAGTTAAGCTAGAGGAAAACTCTTGTACTTGTAGATACTGGGATATAAATGGGATTCCTTGTGAACATGCAACTACAGCAATATGCTCAAAGAATGAAAATCCTGAGATTTATGTTGCATCTTGGTACAGTAAGGAAGCTTATGAGAGAGCATATGCATTATCCTTGGAGCCATTAAATGGCCAAAGCATGTGGCAACAAGTTGATGGAGGGGAAATTTTACCAAGTGATCCTAGAGTTAAGTACGGAAGACCGCCAAATCCTTACACTTATAAAAGTTTAGAGTACCTCTACTGTAGCTATGAATAGGAACATATAAATCTCAACCCTTAGAATCCTCCCTTTCAATCATATCCTTCCATTCTCACTTTACCCTCTTTCCTTCCCTTTCATTCTGCCTTTCCATTCATTTCGTCCTCATCAAAAAAACTGCTTCTCAATCATTGAATCGTCATCTTCTTCAATCCCATCTCCTGCTTCATCACCTCACATGGCCATCAGCTTCCCCATCTCAGGTATATTATTTCCTCTTCCTTTAAATTAGGGTTTTCAATTCGATTTCTGATCGCCAGGTAATACTTTTATTTGACTCTTCATTTAGAAATTACGATATTCAACTGTATCTTTGATTGTGATGTGCAGGGTGTGTTTCATGTCTTTATGCTAACATAATATGTTGAATTTGAGGACGCCACATCTAAAAACCCATAGCAGACCCCTATTGTCAGGTAATTCCGTTTTTCTTACTCAATTTTAGGGGTTTTAGTTTTTTCTTACTCCTACTGTAAATTAAAGCAATCAAGATGAAACTCTAGAAATATTCCAACTGCGTCGCTCGGAAATTGTCCTTAGAGCTGTAAAGCCGACCACTGAGCCAGTTTCTGCTATAGAGTGTAGCTTTTCACCTTCTTGAACAGCTAGCTTTCCCCACAGCGTTACTGTCAACACCTGCTCATGGCTTCATGTTGCGAACAGACACGCACAAGTTTTGTGATAGCACAGATTAGTATGCTTAGGAGGCTATAATGTTTCAGCTATTTTTATTTAAGGTTTAGTCTACCTGTTATCAAGAATGACTAGGTCACGAACATCCAAGAGGCGGCCACTCCGGCTTGGAATTTGGTGGTGCTGGTTCAGTGGTCTTGAGAATTTGTGGGTGGATAATAATAGCTGATGTTTAATGTTGCTGCAATAATTGGTTCATTAGTTTATATACTTGGTGCTGGATTTGTTGCCTGTTTGTGTTGTACACTTGTACTTGAGATTTCCATGGTGAACAGTTTATGATAACCTCGCTGTTTAATTTGGTTGCAATAATGTAGTTTCATTGGTTAATGGATTTATCAGTTGATTGAATTGTGCTTCATTTCACCTCCTCTTTCCTTGGTTTTTGTGCGATGATTTCAGAACCTCTGCCAAAGAAATTGAGGTTTTGGGTGGAGGTGTGAGGGTTTCTGAATGGCCAGGAGACGGATCGAAAGCGGTAACAATTGAGCTCTATATCGTCTACAGCAGCTGGTGCTGTGGCGAAAATGCAGCATTTCTGTCTTCTTTCTGAAGACAAAAAGGTGAAACCTTTTGGTTTATTGACTGCTTTTATTTTGTATTATTGTGTTTGGTTTCTGAATTATTTTCGTCGTTCTGTTGCGAGTAAAGTTCAGTTTTTTGTTGTGTTGTTGTGATTGTTATTGTTTTCTTCTCTATTTTATTATGTTGACGCTGACTTGGTGTTGGATTGTTGGTTGTGTTGATTTTGCCGAATTCATTATGAATATGCTGCATTAGTTACGTGATATGCTCTTATAGTGTCATCTGATCTTAAGTAAGCACTCATAAGATACGCTTTTTAACTTTCGGTAGACCACATGATAACTATAGGAATTTGCCTCGCTGGGGTGTGGTAGTGATATGTGAGGGGCGTAAATGATAAGGTAAAATCTGGGATAAAACACCCTTTATTAATCATCATGATAAATAGATATAATTAGAGATTTAACAGAACCGTGACTAATAGTCTAATACGGAGTACTCCGTAATAATTATGGGAGTTTTATGACAACAAAACTATATAAGCAATTATCAGGCTAGACTAATAACTTTTTCTAATATCACCATGCACTAGCTAGCTAGGTGATTATTTATTCAAATATCTCCTATGTATCATATGATATAAATTGGTAATTTAAATAAACTCTATTTATTCGATAATTAAGAACTTGAAGCAGAAGCGGCAGAGCAATATTGGGAGACAAGTCTTTGGATAGGTGGGATCTTGACATCCTTAAGAGCAGAGCAGCAACCAGCACTCATGGCATACTTGTGAGTCGACAAGAACGAACGGAAATCATCCACACACGGACTCAAGTTATCATGGGCAGGAAAGTGAGGGGCGGACATTGGGGGTAGAGACGGGAAATGTGGGTGTGGGAAGTGAGGATGAAAATAAGGGTGTGACATGTAATAAGGATGACGGAAGAACCAGTCTTGTTGATTATATAAATCGTTTTGTGTTTGTGCATCGACTACTTGTTCTTGGGCAAAAGCCATTGTTGAAATGGCTAGAATAGCCAGGATTACCAACATGGTCTTCATTTTTTCGGGTTTTTTGACGTTTGTGAATTGATTATGATGAACTCAGTCGGAGTTGATTGCTGAAGTTTTTGGGACGAGTTCATAGATGAGGGGTTAGAGGGGTTTATATAGTAATCGGAAGGGAGTGTTTGAGATGAAGTTTTATGTTGATCACAAGAGTTGGTGTTCTAATAGTCTTCTGTTTACCATGTTACCGTACACCCTATCCAATGTTAAGTCTCTTTTTTTTTTATCTTTTAATTTAGATTATTAATCCAAAATCTCTTATTGGTTGGGGTGTACGATGATGTGGTACTCCCGGTGGACATAAGAATTTCTCGAAATGCTTCTTTAATTCAATAATATGGTTTGTGTATTGAATGAATTTTATGGCAGTATTTTTGTCACTAAATTGAGTGTACTTTGTAATCAATCAGACATGAGCTGTGGCTGTTTTGGAGGCCCTTCTTCTCAGAAGAAACAAATTTCTGCCCCATCTGTCCAAGAAGTCGAGGGTAATTACTTGTTTTTCTATTGTACGAGGTTTGAGATGCCTCATGTAAGATAATTGTTTGATCCCGTATGAAGTTTTGCTTTTCTGAGATTGTTAAGCAGGGTTATTCCGACACTTCACTTTGGTGCCGTGTCGCGTGTCCGACACGTATCTGCCCGATACCGACACGACACTTCGATACTTCAATTTAGACGAAAAACTTGAAAATTTTGCCCAAAATTGCCGTGTCAGACACCCCGACACCGTGTCTGACACGACACCTCATAGAAGAGTCTGAGTAACACAGTTGTTAAGTGAAAGAAAGCGGATATCTTTCTTTCCAAAATGATTGTCATAAACTGTCTCCTTTCCTGAAACATGATTTCAAGAGGTAGTAATGTAAATTGAAAGTCAGCCGAAGATGTTCGCTTTACCTTCTACATAGTTTGTACAATTTCACGATGTTGGTCTGAGTATTGACCTTAGTTGAAGTTCTGAAAGTTCGGAAAGGAATGGTTTCTGATCAGAATTGATAACCTTGATTCAGCATTATCTTTTATGATCATAGCCATGATTTGTTCGGTAATCTTTTCTTCGTCTGCTTTCATATTTTACTTGATATCTTATGGTTCGAAATGTCTTACTTTCTTCAAGCAGGACAATTGCTTCAGAACATCCGACAGTTCTCATACAATGAATTAAGAGTGGCAACAGATAACTTCAATCTCAACAATAAAATAGGCCGTGGTGATTTTGGAATAGTTTTTGAGGTAATATAAACCCGTCTGCAGCACTGTGTTCACAATTTTAACACCTTGCCTAACATCCTTAAGACTCTTATAGAATATTTTTTGCTCGTCTTGGAAACATCGTCAT
The DNA here is from genome assembly GCA_036897335.1 of Silene vulgaris. Classification (NCBI taxonomy): domain Eukaryota; kingdom Viridiplantae; phylum Streptophyta; class Magnoliopsida; order Caryophyllales; family Caryophyllaceae; genus Silene; species Silene vulgaris. The sequence continues at coordinate 3,535 of JAYMSF010000589.1, read as the reverse complement.
TTCTCTACCTTCCCCGGTGTCTTTTTTTCTTCCCTTTCTGATTGCATCCAGAAGCTTTTGCCAATTTAGTTAGACTTTTATGGAAGATTGCATCACAATAAAAAGGAAGCATGACCAATTTAGTGAGTCTATCATAATGCAAAACCTAAGTATAGCGAGTCTTTGGCTCCATCAAAAAGGGAATACATTAATTCTATCGTTATCCTGCTACATTACTTGCAGAAAAATTAAAGAAGTTGCTTTTACTCAGGGAATCCTCAAGGGTGGACTCCGAGTTGCCATGAAGACGCTTTCAACTGAATCAAAGCAAGGTTTAAATGAATTTTTATCGAAAATCAACACTATTTCAAATGTGCGGCACCCAAACCTGGTTGAGTTTTGATATAAACGTAAGCTCGTTGGTTTTAAGTATTATTTTGTACTGTGAAGATTTTCAAGATCAGCAAACTAACATTTCATGGATTATAGGCCTAAGCCACACCTAGCTCTACGCTTCTCCAACTATTTTGTAATATTTCTATGTAAAGAGCGTTGTTATGAGTAGGAAACTCCGATAGGAGATCTCCTCTTTCCAAACTTTGCAATATGTTTAATATTTTGTAATATTTCTATGTAAAGAGCGTTGTTATGAGTAGGAAACTCCGATAGGAGATCTCCTCTGCAATATGTTTAATAGTAATTGTATCTAGGTTGTATATGAATGGCCGACTCCAGCATAGCTAACTCCATTAGGAATCACTTCTATTATACTATAAACTACCTACCAAGTATTTCATTTCAGTTGAAGCAAGGCTTAACACAAGTTAGCTCTTAGGATTATTGAGCCATCCTATTTCAACGATAAAGTGTGGCGTATATGTATGGCTCAGAATCCACGTTTATGATACAAGTTTTAGTAGACGGTTTCAAAATTGCGGTACCAAAATTGCAATCCCGACCGGGCGCGGGGAAACAACTAGTGTATATAAAAATCCTATATTTATATTTGTTCATCTATATGAGACTCGAACTCACATCTTGCGCTATAGCACAATGCTCTACCTTTTGAGCTAATAGATGATATAAATCAAGAATGATTTATGTATTAACAAATAACAAACCTGACAATAGTACATGTGAAACATAACTTTGTAAACATTTACAATAACACAGAAGCAAAAATAATCACAAATAAAGTTGAACCTAATTTTGTGAACCATATATTGATCTAATTTAGTGAATCCAGGACCTAATTTTGTGAACCTTGGATATGATGTTGTGAATCCTGGACCTAAGTTTGTGAACCTTTTCCGAAGTAAAAATCCCTTTCCTTCTCCAGTAGATCCACTTACATCTTTACCTCATTGCTCGGTACTAGTATAGATAGATAGTGTTTTATCGACTAAAACACACATATTTTGTCACCATGAACAATAGTTCTAATTATACTCAATGTGAACACGAATACTCAAATGATTGTATCAACAAACTTCTACTTCACATACACATTTTGTCAAACAATTGGCATGCATCATACTTTTTATATACATGAGACCTGACTTATATGAAGGCAACTAGTATGATTAACGATATGATACATTTGGGACTTGAACTTTGTAATTCAAGCCTCACTTATATGTCAGGGTGCTCCTTAACTAAGATGACACAAGTTGGTATGATCAACAAAATGACATAAGTGTAACTTCAAGCTAGAATCTTAGCCAAAGGAAAGGGATTCTTAGACTCCATCTTTATATTGAAATTGATTTGGTAGGATTTATCTGGTCTGTCTTAACCGATCCAAAACAAATAAAAAGCAAAAGAGGGGTCTATCCTTAGGTTATGGCTACCACATCAATTGGAATTTAAGAGCTACTTCAAATATTAGGCTCTCTCTCCAGAGAAAGCATTCTGCATTTGACAAAGATAGTATAATAGAAGTAGATTTTAGAAAATTTGATCTGATAGGACAAAATCTTACACAACCATATAAATTATTGTAATCAAAGATAGTATAACGGTCTAAGATTCACAATATCACCTTCCAGTTCCACAATACAAGCTCTAGTATTCACAAAATCATCATTAAAAACTCTTAAAAAAACGATTTCAATCATTTAGGTCCAAGTTTCACAAAATCACCTTCTAAGTTCACAAAACAAGGCCTAAGATTCATAAAATAAGAAACAGAAACATCACAGGGAACTTAAAAAGAAAAGTCGCACCTATTCTTACCAATGAAAGAAAGATTTTCTGATATGGAGTCACATTTTCAGTGATGGCTTGATATGCTACAACTCTGTTCCTTATGAAGTCTTGCAGCCTATATGTGTGCATAAATAAGAGCGATTAGAAAATAACTAGCATATAATTAAGTTCTTAATTATTGCAACTAATTAAAAGGGTCATAGCAATTTAACTGCTAGCTGAAATTGGTCGAGTTGTAAAAGCCATATTATACCTTCACGAGTCTTGAGTTTTAGTTACACTTTTTCTGACTTTGAGGAGCTTAGCGATATGAAAGCTATTGCTGTGTCATGATTAATTCACTAACTAGTCAAAAATGTCCAAATTTTATTCAAAACAACAAATTATGTCTAGCAAACAATATGAAGGGAAGTATCACATAACTAAGCACCTGAAATAAATAAGAATTTGTAATGTCGACCAAAGAAGCTCAAAAATCGATCAAAATCGACAAAACAAGAGCAACACTCAGTAAATTAATTGGTACAACACAAACTACTAACAGACCATCTGTTTTCGGTAGCAAATGGATTGAACACTCAAGCAATATGAGGTTTAAAACGATGCAGTAGCTACTAAAATTTCCTCAAACCTCCGAAAATCAACCATGCACCCAAAGAATGACAAGTTGATCACAAAATTTCATACTCAAGCATTCAAAAACTCGCAAAATAGAGGCGAAACTAATAAAATTAACTATGAAATAAAAATAGCATAAGTTAGCCAAAGAGCGAAACTCAGTAATTAAACTAATTAAATAAGTAGATGACAAAAATTTGACAAAGTAAGCAATAAAAATCGAAATCTAGGTAGTAAATAGTAAGCAAACGGGAAGGAACATACGAAGAAACAGAGAAATTGATCAAAACCTGCAAAACAAAGGCGAAAATCACTAATTAAATTTGTTGATCGAAAATTTAACAAATTTAATAAGTTGATCGAAAATTAGCGCGGTAGAAGCCGATTGAAATCGGGATGAATATAAAGGATTATTAGTTGATCGAAATTACCTAGATCCAAAAAGAAATTAGGATGATAATGGAGATCAAAATTTGAGTGCTAAATGGTGATAGAAAATTTGAGTGAATTGCGAAAACGAGTTGAAGAGAGAGAAATTGAAGAGAGTGGGAATGTACGTAGTAAATGAGTTAGCTTGAGAGGAAATGGCAGGTGTTAGATGAGTTTTGTAGGGAGGCACGTGGCATCATCTAGCGCATCTGTAGTTTTTTAATCTGATGGTTTAGGATGGGTACAACCGCCTTACCCTAAGAAGGGTGCCTCACATGATTCAATTTCTATATATATATAT
>JAYMSF010000588.1:0-14991 GCA_036897335.1 Silene vulgaris | reverse complement strand
CCTCGAACCCAAAATGATCCGACCCGACCCGAACTCGTCCCGAACTCTGCAGACCCAAAATGACCCGACCGAACCCGACCCGATTGACTCGTTTCCAAACTGACCCAAAGCAATACGGCCTCACTTAAATATTGATTGTTGCAAACTGATCATGATTTCTAAATAATTTGATAATAACCAACTCAAAGTATGATTGAATATGAAATGATTTAACCCGAGTCTACGCATGAGTAAAACCTAAAAAAGCCTAATTAACAAAGTTAGGCCGTATTCTTTCGAACTTTAATATCGGTTTCGATTTTCGATCGGATCGAACCGGGCCTAATTATGAGTTGCAAATAAAGCCCAGATAAATTGCTTGAAGCCACTTCGATACTTCGTCCCCAACTTTGTAATTCATTGTTGTCACTTGTCAACACTTGAGTCTGCACATACTTGACACTTAGACACTCTTGACGCTTTCCAACGTTGGTTCTAAAGCGCCGCTAACTGTTACCAACGCACGAAAACGTAGCAAAAATGGAGGAATTAAAGAAAAGGAAACTTGGAGAGGTTGACAAAGGTGACGTTTCTGAAGAAAAGTTGCGTTCTTTGCTTGAACCTCTCGCTAAACCCCAGCTAATTGATCTCCTTGCCAAATTGTATGCCTTTTTTCTGTTACAATTTTCGTTTTTATTGTATTTGTTTCATGGGTTTTGTTAATTTATTGTTATTCTTTAATGGGTATGTTTCATATTGCTGTTTGTTGTTAATTTAATAATTTGTATGAGCTATTGGACTATTTATAGCGTAAGACGGTCTTACACAAGTTTATTGTAAAACGGGTTTATTAGTAACTAGTTTTTACATTTAGGGGTTGTGTTTTCGGTGATTGAGATTCATTCTACGCGATATTAGTGTAAAACCGTCTTACTGAGGACTAATTGAGCTAAAATTACATATTTTTATGGTGGACTGCAAGTTTTAAGGTTTTCCGAGTTTGTAAATAAGGTGAGTAGTACTTGTCTGATGGTCATGTTCGTTTGTAGTGTTCATGCAATGTAACTGTTGTTTCCGGGTTCTCGACTGCACCAATTGTAGGATGGTTTGGATTTAATGTTGTTATTGTTGTTGAGGAAGAAGGAGAATTCGGCTTGCTATGTGCTTCAACTTTTACCTCACTATTTTGAGAGTCGTGGAATTGCCAAACCTTGCTTATTTCGGAAAAGCTGAAAGCAAGAACCATTGATGCTCTCTTTAGAGCTTACAGTGTTAGACCATACTTATCGTGATGAGGTTGATTGAATGGTGTGATTGACATGGATAAAGGTGTTCATTGGTTGTTCCGCCTATAGAATCTGGCGTAGTAAACCCACCAAAAAAAACGTTTATGAACAATGGATTGTTAGGTATAAGGTACAGCTGATGAACCGTTTCCAAATTGTTAGCCCGCTTGTCCATGGAACGCACGATTCACGTTGGGTTTGAGTTAAGCTCATATCTGATCACTTCTCTATATAAGGTGATGCGTGTGAAAATAAAGTAGGAGGCAACTGTGGGGATCAATGGAGGAGGGAGATGAAGAAAGGGTAATAGTTATCCATAAAGGAGATAGTAGTTACAGCTTACAGTCTCTTATTGAAGTACAATTCCCCATTACCCCTTTATCCTCCCTTCACCTCCCCTGCATCTTCCTCACTAACATCATTCCTTTTCTTATCTATTTTGAATTTAATTACCGTTTAATGGTTACCGCCAATCCTAGTGAGCCTTTACTGTTGTTTCCTAGGACCCACTCTGGGCTGTTTTATGCATTCATGCACCTGATTTGCGAGAAGACTCATGGACTTAAAGTGTCTGTTTCAGTTAAATTTGCAATATCAAATGCAATTGGTTCGTTTGATTACTTATTGTGATTGTCACACCTCTTATTGTCACTTGGTTTCTGGTGGAGTGCGAGACCACCGAGTCTGATAGTATGACGCTATGAGCAAGAGTACTATTCTTTATTCTATTTAGTTGACGTACAGTTACGAAAATGTTATTGGTTTATGTTTCTCAACTTTTTGTAATGGTGTTGGTAGACAGTAGACTATAGAGCTTGTTTGCCGGAGGTCAATTGATTTGCACTATATTGAATCAAAGATTTGTTGGGTCTTGAGAATGACAACACTCTTAACTTTAAATGTACCTCTAAACCTCTTCAGCATGGATTCCCAAAACCTAAAACTATTAGTATGTGTTATCTATCTCCGTTCTCTTGCCCTTCCCCCTCTATTAACTCCTGTGATTAACGCTCATCAGATCGCTTTTTGCTTACTTAAAGATTGCTTTTCCTTACATAATCTATAAACTGAAATTTAGCAAACAACAATAGGGATAACACATACAATCTTTTCTTAATGACTTTATAAGTTTACTGTGTTCATATTCTACTATACTCCCTCCGCTCCGGTCAATAGTTATCTATTGCTTTTGGCACAAAGATCAAGGGAAGGAAGATGAATGATTTTTGACCACACAATACACATTAACTCCGTTTGCACATGGGAGATGACCCACAAAAACTCTTAAAAAATGGAAATAGATTACTACTGAATAATACACCCAGAACAGAAGTAGATAACTTCTCACCGAGATGAGGGAGTAATAGTTACTGATATTTGAGGTTAGTGACACCAAGAGTAAGTCATTTATTACCTTGCCCTTAGTTAAGCCGTTGGTCGGAGCACTAGAGTAAGGAATTGACTTGTGCATTTTGTGTTAGCTTCTATTCCTAATCAAATGTTAAATATTGTTCATGTTTTAACATCATCTTAATCAAATTCTTTTGTTTATACGCTTTTTATATCATGATTTGTTCTGCTAATTCCTTCATAGTGACTTCATGTTAATACCAGTGAAAGGAGCATTCTTATTTTTCATGAGTTTGTGTTGTGTGCAATGAATTAACTTCATGCATGTGTGTGCTTGCCTGCATGTTGTGGCGTGAAGGGGGTCCAAATATTCTTATATAGCTGAAGAGATTATGAATACTGCAAGTGGCGATCGTGTACACAGAAGGCTATTTGTTCGTGGGTTGGCATGGAACACTTCCTCAGAAAAATTGTGTGCTGTGAGTGTGTGCTTGTCTGCTGATTGGTTTTGCTTGTTTGTCTGTGACTATGCATATTGTTTGAAGAGAAATTTGCAATTTTTTTGTGTAGCACCTTTGTATATCACATTTACGGATTATTACGCTTTTTCTTTGGTTGAACTATAAAATTTCGTTCTACTGCCAGGCTTTTAAAGTTCATGGAGAAATTGAGGAAGGTGTTGTGATCTGTGACAAAATCACTGGAAATTGTCGTGGTTTTGGTTTTATTACTTACAAAAACATGAAGTCAGCTCAAGAGGCTCTTGGAGAATCAAGCAAGTTGATTGATGTGAGTTTCCTTTTCAGTCTACGCTGTCTGCACTTTAGCTTAATTTTTTTGCATTTGTAGATTTCCCAATGGGATGGTCCACAGCATGATTTAGAACTTCAAAGAAATTTCTTTGGGTTGCTAAAAACACTTAACTTGAAGGATCATAGGAACGACCATAGTATCAGTAGTTGTCTAGCAATTTCCTCTTTTATGCATTTTGTAAGAAGCTCCCGTTGAAGCATATCTTTGTGCAAGCAGCTTATTTAACTCGAAATATTTATTGTAGAGCTTTATTCTGTGTAATTTGGAGCAAAATCTGCGAAGATGCTCAAAAGATAAACTTGCCTGTGATTTTGATCCTTCGGTGGATGCTTGCAGGGTGAAATGAAATATTTAATTTTACTGGTGTCTGTATGTTACTTTCTCTACTCGATAGAAGGTTTACTTCGGTTCTAACCCATCACTGCCAATACTTACTGCAGGGTCGTTTAGCTGTGTGCAACCTAGCTTGTGAAGGATTGAGTAGTGCAACCATCACACCTGATCAAGCACAGAGGAAACTCTATATTTGGGGCTTGTCACCGGAAACAACGAATGAGATTTTTCTCAGTTTTTTCAGCAGACATGGTGAGATACTAGAAGGTTCAGTTGCATATGATAAAGACACAAACAGATGTCGGTACTAGCCATTTTCATTTCTGTTTTGCTTTCTTTATAGCTCTTAGATAAGCATGCCCGTGTATCGATTGATGCTTTCTAACCCGTATGTGTAGTGGCTTTGGGTTTGTTACGTACAAGACGTTGGAGGCTACAAAGAAGGCCCTTGATGATACAGAAAGAATCCTAGGGGTATGTGATTTTAGACATTTTCTTTCACTGCTTTATTGATTTGTGTGCTTCATAAGGTTGCCGCTTTAAAAATTGCCATAGCTGCAGCAGTAATAATTTTAATTTGTTTGTGTTGTAAATACAGGCCAAAATGGTAAAAATGTGTACTTCCGATTTCGAGGAAATCATAGGACGAAGTTTGAAAGAACATAGGAAAAAAAATAGGTGAAAACAAATTATAGAATAGTAAAAATAAAATACGACAAATACTGTCATCCACCATCCATTGCGGTCTCTTAATGCCATATTTTCTTCTTTCAAGTAGTCCTATATCACTTTTAATCATGTTTTTATTTATTTTTTTGGGTCTTCCATACCCCTAATAATCTTCGCACTTCCCCTCCTAAATAGTATCAGTAGCTGTCCAGCAATTTACCCTTTTCTGCAGTTTGTAAGAAGCCCCTGTTGAAGCATATCTTTGCGCAAACAGCTTATATAACTCGAAATATTTATCGTAGCACTTTATTCACTGTAATTTAGAGCAAATTCTGCGAAGATAGTAAAGTATGACCCCACCCAGCTTGTATCTTGTGCTCGGGGCCCATGTTATGCACTTACGCCTTCATGTGTTATAGCTAGGAACTCAATGAGCTTTCTTTATCACTTACAGGGCTGCAACATCACAGTAAAGTATGCTGATAAGAAAAGCAGAACAACACCCAATCAGCAACCTCAAGCACCAGTTTTAGTCACGAGTCCCATGGGTGCACCACCCCCTCTGGTGAGCACAAGAAACATGAATTCAGCTCAAGAGGCTCTTGGAGCATCAAGCAAGTATATTGATGTGAGTTTCCATTTAGTTTACGCCGCTTGTGAACTCTGCACTTTAGCTTTATATTTGCTTTTGTAGATTTTTCAACAGGGATGGTCCACGAGCATGATTTAAAACTTCAAAGAAATTTCTCTGGCTATCTAATAACACTTCACTTGAACGAGTCATAGGAAGTACAATAGTATCAGTAGCTGTCCAGCAATTACTCTTTTCTGCAGTATGTAAGAAGCCCCTGTTGAAGCATATATTTGTGCAAACAGCTTATATAACTCGAATATTCACTGTACTTTAGAGCAAATTCTGCGAAGATACTCCTAATATAAACTTGACTCTGGTTTGATCCTTTGGCGGATGGTTGCAGGGTGAAATGAATTATTTATTTTTACTCGTGCTTGTATGTTACTTTCTACACTTGATAGAAGGTTTACATCCGCTCTTCCCATCACTGACAATACTTACTGCAGGGTCGTTTAACGGAGATCAACCTAGCTTGTGAAGGTTTAAGTAATGCAAACATCACCCCTGATCAAGCACAGAGGAAACTCTATATTGGGGGCTTGTCACCGGAAACGACGACTGAGATTTTGCTCAGTTTTTTCAGGAGACATGGTGAGATTGTAGAGGGTTCAGTTTTATATGACAAAGACACAAACAGATCTCGGTAATAGCCAATTAGCCATTTTCATTTCTTTTTTGCGTTCTTTATGTCTCTTATGTGAGCATACCCGCGTAATGACTGATGCTTTTCTAACCTGTACGAGTAGTTGCTTTGGGTTTGTTACGTACAAGACGTTGGAGGCGACAAAGAAGGCCCTTGATGATACAGACAGAATTCTAGGGGTATGTGATTTTGGATATTTCCTTTCACTGCTTTATTGATTTATGGCCATAGCTGCAGCAGTCATCAATTTTAATTTGTTTGTGTTGTTAATACAGGCCAAAATGGTAAGAACGCGTACTTCCGATTTCAAGAAAATCATAAAAAGAAGTTTGAAAGAACATAGGAAAAAAATAGGTGAAAACAAATTATAGAAAAGTAAAAATAAAATAAGGCAAATACCATCATCCATATGAATTTAATCGATCCGTTGCGGTCTCTTAATGCCATATTTTCTTCTTTCAAGTAGACCTATATCGCTTTCAATCATGTTTTTATTTATTTTTTTGGGTCTTCCATACCCCTAACAATCTTCGCATGTCCTCTCCTGACCAGTGTCCACCTCAAACTTCACAATTCTTATATTCCATAGAAGAAGAGGGTGAGAAATAAAGGGAGACGGTGCTGCAGTAATATGGTTTCACAGTCGGAAGGCAGTGAGAATGTTGATACTGTAGTCATAGGTTTGATAGGTAATGGGGAGATATATTCTGAGGCTTGGTAGGTGACGGCCATGCTCGCAATCAATAGATTGCTGGCCTCATTGTTTAGAAACAGTTTTGTCCTACCCCGTATTTCGTCCCGTCTCAACCTGTATTGACCCCACGCAGCTCGTATCTTGTGCTCAGCCCCATGTTATGCACTTATGCCTTCATGTGTTGTAGCTAGGAACTCAATGAGCTTTATTTATCACTTACAGGGCTGCAACATCACAGTAAAGTATGCTGATAAGAAAAGCAAAACAACACCCAATCAGCAACCTCAAGCACCAGTTTTAGTCACGAGTCCCATGGTTGCACCTCCCCCTCTGGTGAGCACAAGAAACATGAAGTCAGCTCAAGAAGATCTTGGAGCATCAAGCAAGTATACTGATGTGAGTTTCCATTTCAGTTTACGCCTTCTGCAAACTCTGCACCTTAGCTTTATTTTTGCTTTTGTAGATTTCCCAATAGGAATGGTCCACGAGCATGATTTAAAACTTCAAAGAAATTTCTCTGGGTTTCTAATAACACGTCACTTGAAGGATCATTGGAAGTACAATAGTATTAGTAGCTGTCCAGCAATTTACTCTTTTCTGCAATTTGTGAGAAGCCCCTGTTGAAGCATATCGTTGTGCAAACAGCTTATATAACTAGAAATATTTATCGTAGAACTTTATTCACTGTAAGTTAGAGCAAATTCTGCGAAGATACTCATAAGATAAACTTGACCGTGGTTTTGATCCTTTGGCGGATGGTTGCAGGGTGAAATGAATTATTTATATTTATTCGTGCTTGTATTTTACTTTCTACACTCGATAGAAGGTTTACATCCGCTCTTCACATCACTGGCAATACTTACTGCAGGGTTGTTTAACGGAGTGCAACCTAGCTTGTGAAGGTTTAAGTAGTGCAAACATCACCCCTGATCAAGCACAGAGGAAACTCTATATTTGGGGCTTGTCTCCGGAAACGACGACTGAGATTTTGCTCAGTTTTTTCAGCCGACATGGTGAGATTTTAGAGGGTTCAGTTGTATATGACCAAAAAAACAGATCTCGGTAATAACCACTTTCATTTCTTTTTGCTTTCTTTAAATCTCTTATGTGAGCATACCTGCGTAATGATTGATGCTTATCTAACCTGTATGAGTAGTGGCTTTGGGTTTGTTACGTACAAGACGTTGGAGGCGACAAAGAAGGCCCTTGATGATACAGACAGAATTCTGGGGGTATGTGATTTTGGATATTTCCTTCCGTTGCTTTTTTGATTTATGTGATCCATAAGGCTGCCTTTTCAAAAATGGCCATAGCTGCAGCAGTAATCAATTTTAATTTGGTTGTGTTGTTAATACTGGCCAAAATGGTACGAGAAAATCATAAAAAGAAGTTTGAAAGAACATAGGAAAAAATAGGTGAAAACAAATTATAGAAAAGTAAAAATAAACTAAGACAAATACTATCATCCGCATGAATTCAATCAATCCATTACGGTCTCTTAATGCCATATTTTTCTTCTTTCAAGTAGACCAATATCTCTTTCAATCATGTTTTTATTTATTTTTTGGGGTCTTCCATACGCCTAACAATCTTCGCACTTCCCCTCCTAACCAGTGTCCACCTCAAACTTCACAATTCTTATATTCTATAGAAGTAGAGGGTGAGAAATAAAGGGTGACGGGGGGAGTATTTTTGGTGCCATGCTCGCAATCAATAGATTTGCTGGCCTCATTGTTTAGAAACCATTTTGTCGTCCCATCTCAACCTGTATTTACCCCACCCAGCTTGTATCTTGTGCTCAGGCCCATGTTATGCACTTATGCCTTCACGTGTTACTGCTAAGAACTCAATGAGCTTTCTTTATTACTTACAGGGCCGCAACATCTTAGTTAAGTATGCTGATACGAAAAGCAGAACAACACCCAATCTGCAACCTCAAGCACCAGTTTTAGTCACAAGTCCCATGGTTGCACCGCCCCCTCTGGTGAACCCATACCCACAACCTGGGCCAGAAGAAGGCCAATCTGTCCGATTGAGCTCATACTATACCTATTCCCAATCAGTCTCATCATATCCTTCAACAACGTCCTATGCTAACCCTCCAATAGCACCTATGCCAGCACCGTACGCACCACCACCTCAGTTTACTTATTTTCCATGCCCCCCGGCCCTCCCAAGCAACACCGAATTGAAATACCTCTAAATGGGGCAATGAGTATGCCTAGCTACCCATATATCACGTGGTTTATATCTGTATTGGTTGGCATGGTGGTGGGTGAAAATTTTGACGGTGAGAGGTGTACGGTGTGCTCCTGATGATCAAGCAATTACAAAGCGTTTTTGAAGGATGGTAAGGTTTTAGGAGGGTTTAGGGATAGGTCTTATTTACCTTGCATTATAAAATCATGCTTGTTAATCTAAAACATTCTCTTAATTTGTTTTATCTAAAAAATGTCAACTCCAAGTTTGGTTTCTGAACTTGGCATGAAATTATGTTGGCTCTGTAGATTTCGAAATTCGAGGATGTGAAGTCTCGTAGGAATGTATAAATTAACTATAATATATCGCTGGGATAATTTTTATTTGGGTATTATATCGTTTTAGCGCACAATTTTGAATATTTGGGTATATAACTATATATCGTTTTAGCGCACAATTTTGAATATTTGGATATATATCGTTCTGTACTTGCCAAATTATCTATTCTGCTAAGTTTCACAGCTCTAAATTTAGGCTGCCAGAGAGTTCCTTAACTGTAACTGCTATTTGGTAGTCATGCTATCTAGGGAGTCAGCCTTAACCGCGCTCCCTAGACCTGGTCCTTTTGATTCAGAGACAAACCCGATCCAAAGATCTCGAGTATCATTCAGTTTTGGGTAGCTATTCAATTTTCTCTGGTCTCAAGCTCAACGTTTTTAGGGAACACTTGGCCACATGGTCTGCAGGTTATATTTCCTAGCTAGTCTCATATCAAGGCTCCAAGGTAAATATGTATCGTAGAGAATGAGTGTTGTGTTTACATGATAACTAATCAAGAAGAGAATAAACTGTTAGCTCCGAGCCAATAGTTAACCTATGATTGGGTCCAGTCCATCTAACAGTTCGCGTTTTCTTGTACGACATTATACTATGTGGTGGAGTTCTGAAACCTACTTGTACATACGTGTTAACATGAAAACTGATCGAAAAGGAAATCAATTATTGATTGGAACGAATGGGGTATCATACGAGTATACGACAATCATTTGGGAAGAAATCGCAATTCAATGCATCTCTTACGATGACAAGAGTGGCGATAGCTTTCAGATCATTGGTGTAAAAAGGGGGTAGTAAGCTGTTAGTATTTGGTGAGATGAGATGCATAATATGATGTTGCATATTAGGTCATAAGCTGGTAACTAAATCATTTATAATGCTGTTGGTATGTATGCAAATCAAGTAGGAACTTCACCATGTCATGCTACCATCAATCTTCTACTTTCTCCATGTGCCAATCATTGTTGTTTTAACTCACAATAATTTGTTTCTTGTTGATCACGATACTTCGATTGACAGGGTTTGAACCCAGGTCATGAGTACCACAGCTCATGACTTTACCAACTAAGATAGTTGACGTCTGTAGTGAAGTATCGAAGTTAATTAGATAGCTTGTAAGCCGGTGTTGCTAACTTTGCTATGAATGATTGTAATTTTTCACGTCGTAAGCTCCAGCTTGCAATTGAAGCTGGTTTCTTTGAATCTTTGACAGCTTAGCATTAAAGTGATCACATATGAGGTCTTGTGTACTACATGAGCAAACTTTCTACCAAATCGTGTAGATCGGAATTTCGTGCTAATCGATTAGGTGATCGATTGTACTAAATCTGACCTAGGATGCTGTATCACGGTTACTCTGAATGTTCTGTAAATGCTATTGTACTACTATTTTGAGTCGATATAAGTCGCAAGTATCACGCAACGATTGAGATTTGAGATCAAGACAGTGACAGCTAAACAGTCGGGATTTATGGTGATTACTCAGTAAAGGTTTTACAGCTGCTGGGTTAATCTACATTGCCTCTTTATTGATGCTATTTCCACACCATATTCACACAGAACGAATTTAGAATGAAGTTCTGATTCCTCCGTTCTGCCTTTAACCCCCATTACAAAACATGAATATTACTGTAGCATATACCGAGTATTTAGCAGGAATGCTTAGGTATGGTCCTCCAAATATACCAGGAAACCCCTGGCAGAAAATCTGATGCGCAACCATGGCATCTCGGAAATATTTATTAGGTTGACTGAGTAGCAGTAATGGCCGACTGGCCGTTGAGTCGCTATATCTTGCTAAAGACTCGGTTTGATTGACGCCAATTTGATCGATATTTCCTTGCGATATCCAACAGTTCTATTAGAAAATTATATTTAGTAAATATGACCGATTTAACTTGTATTTCCAATTCTCCACGTATATTAGAAGAAATTAATGATCATAGCTGTATGCGAATTCAGATGATGATTCATGTTAGCCGACTCCAAACCATGTCGGGACTAAGGCTTTGTTGCTGTTGTGTTGTAGTTGTCGTAGACAATAAATTTGAGATGGTACCGCTTGTCCTCGTTGAACAATCAGAAAAGCATCATTATAAACATACACCAGCTTTTTCAGAATTCTTGTCTTCATGAAAATTTGCTTTTACCTGAACATAACAGGTGAAGTTCTTCAAGTTTCTCTAATACATACTCAGTAAATTCTGAGGTTAAAACATGTAAACACAGATGACATTGAAGGGTTGCCATCATTGTTTGGCTTTTGATGTCAGTTAAATAATTTTAACTGCTGAGAAGTTACTTTTCTGGTGCATAAAATGTCAGTAGTGCAATATGGCATGCTCCAAAGTGGCTTACAACATTGTTTAAAGTGAATGTGATGTTGATACTGTATGCTATTCTGTACTGTAAATCCCATGGGATTGAGAATATATTATGGTTTTAAGATTAGGAGATTGAATTATTGTTTTAAAGGATCTATGCACTTTCCTTTTCGAAAGCTAGCGGGTTAATAACTCGCCCGGTGGGGTTACCGTGTCCCCAAAGGATCGATTTAGGGTGCTCGGGAATGAGGCTAAAATGCGTGTTGGACTATGCCTTGATTCTGTTTGTTGTCATTTCGAACGACTAGAAATCTGTAACTCCTTAATATCAATAAAAGATTACTACATTTCTCCCGGTATACGTAGCTATCACATTGATAGTGAACCACGTAACTCTGTTTGTTTGTTTTGCTGCTTATCTCCGTTCTTTATCGACCTTCCAAAGTTCACTTAATTTGAATCCTAGCTGAATTAATCCGAGTCCACTCTAAAAGCTACGGCTACCCGAAAATTCGAGGAGATCCGATTTATATCCTACTCGCCTAAATGAAAGCATAATGAAATAATTAAACCAACCAAGCCAATTTTGGAATTCACTGCTGGGTGGATTGAATAAATGGATCGAACCGTATAATGTAGACTAGAACTCACTCGACCTATATGGCCTTGCCTAATCTGAATGGTCTGTTTAACTTCACCATTTAATCAAAACCGAGAGAATTTGCTTGTAAGAGAATAACTCGATTTATATTATACGGAGTACCTTTAGAAGATAGCAAGTAAAATGATATTGGCAATCTATGATGGTGATTGATTATTCGATACGAATATTTAGTTTCAATTTCAAAATTGGAAAATACAATTCAAGGTAACTTTAGTAAATAGTCTAAAGTGATGTTTGGTGGTTCTCTGCAATATTTCATGTTCTATAAATATTCGTTTGTTTACACTTTGTTCTTTGATTCCTTTTGCTTCCTTTGATCATAATATCAAGAGGCCCCATGCATCACGTACTTCATGCAATTCACTGATAGCTCAGTTTATGTGGAGATTAAATTATACTTCTATTCCCTGGAATTTTGCTTGTCACGTACGCACCAATTATATTATATTATTTTCGTCTCTCTCTCGTTTAATTTACTTGCCTTGTACGTATATTATACTCGGACCGTCACAAGCTTGTGACGTCTCACAAATGAATAATGTTGAAAAGGAGAGGGGCTTGTGAAACGTTACAACTTGTGACCGTCACAAACAAGAATAGCTGCCGTTAGACCTAGCCAAAGCAATGGGCTAGGCCGGCACAACCCGCCTCACGGGCCAAAATCATCCCGGCCCGGTCCGGCACAACGTCAAGCCCCCCACATGCGGGCCAGGTCCAGGTTCTATTTTTCGAGCTCGGGCCGCCATTTTAGGCAAAATAAAAATAAAATAAAAGAAACAAACAAACCGCCAGCCCGCCTAAGACCCCCATGGGCCGGGTCTGGGCAACATCCCTCAGTACGTCACCTTTCACGAGCCGGTTAAGGGCTCAGTAGGTTGAGCCCGGCCCGACCCATGGCTAGCTCTGGTTGCCGTTCACACATTCTTGTCTAAGACGAACATATCCGTCTTAAATAATAAAACGAGTCAAATAGATTGATAAGATAAAGGTTGTCTCATCTACCTATATGGGATGTATTTGAGTAATTTGACCAGTTCTATAGAAGTACTTATGACAAACATGATCGTCTTAAGGGAGGCTAACTGAAAACCGTTGCACCTTGTGTAATACGGAGTAATTAATATTACAGAATAATTATGAAATGATGAAAACTAGAGAAATTTCGAAGTTATAAAATGTTGATGAAAACCGTGACTGGCTTTCGCTGAACACGGAGAGCATCAGGGGGCGGCAGAGAGGATTGGGAATGTTACTTGGCCACTTCCTAAACAACATTCACTATAATCCAACTTAATTAATCTTCTGATGGTAATAACAATGATTTTACTTGCTTTATTTATTCACGGACTTTGTTACTGTGACGGAATTAGGACTTATAGTTACTAGGATATTGAGTTAATTTTGTAATGTAACATTGGTTCTGTTCTTTTAAATTTTCTGAACAAAACTGATCAAACTTATAGAAACTGAAATTACGTCTGAAGAAACGAGGTCTTAATCTGTAACGAAAAACGTTGGATATAAGCTTTTGACTTTTGAGCATATAGATAAATAAGTATATGTAACATCAAATTTTTAGGTGAAACCATCAATCATCTTTCATTTTATTCGTGTGATGAGTTGAAAGGAACACAAATGGATATGGTTTATGGAAGAAATATTGGAAATAGCATCTAGTTTATGATTTTATTGGTGGGAATTACTACAAATTCATGTTTATCCCTTCCACATTAACACAACATATGTACTTTAATTTGTGTCTTTGTCTATGAAATTTCTTTTGTAGTTTCTTGAGTTATTTATTAGTTCTAAACTTCTAATTGTGTCCTCTAGTCCTCTTTCGGTTGCCTAAATTTTTTTAGAAAGACACTTATCATTCAGTTCTATTTTAAAAATTCAATCACAATTTTTGAACTGAAACTGTCGAAATTGAACTGAACTGAATTTAATGGAGCTGAATTAAACTGAACAGAACTTAATGGAGCGGAACTGAATTAAATTGAATTAAGAATTAATTTGTGAAGAAAAGAACTGAATAAAGCTGAACTAACTGGAATAAGCTAAAACTAAGTTTAAAAAAACAGGGCCTAAATGATACAGAGTACTCCGTAAGAAACAATATTATTCTCTGATTTTGAAATATGATGAATAATCAAAATTTTATGTATTGTCTTACCGTATGAAGCAGTGAAGTAACATCAATTAAAGTTATTCCGAATATATGAATTATGGCAACATGACTTCAACTTTCAAGTTTAGGATTTTTTTGTTTTGGGTCGTCGTTGTTGTTCTTTATTACGGAGTAGCATTTTACTTAAAACAATAGATTAAATAGATTTATAGATATAGTGTAAATATATGCTAGACCTGCTAGTAAAATCAAAATATTTGTACCGCCTAATAAGGCTAATAATGTAGATAAATCAAACCAAAATGGTGTGAACATAAGTTTCAATTATCAAATAAATCTCAAATTTGATTCAGTAAGTCTCACATAAAACCATCGTATACCAGTCGATCGAATTATACGTATTTTCAACACTCGGTAAAGCTCATTATCGATTAATTATTTATATAAACATTTACTCGTGCTATTTACATTGTTAACAGTTTTAAGTAAGAACTCGCACCATCGATTATATGAAATATAACAAGAATTATTGTAGTATGGTACAAAATAACTAGGTAAATATCCCTCTCAAGAAGAGTAGGTAAACAGCTTATAATGTTATCACAAAGATGTTATAAAGATTTCTTATGCCTACCACGGTCCATTTTGCCGGTCAATACGTCCCTTTATTACATTAATCCCAAGCACAAAAGTTTCATAAACATAGTTCGCGTGCTAATCACTTCTAAATCGTAAGATTAATTTTTAATACACACTTTTATATATGTGACATTTATTAATGACCTAAAAAGTTGCAAAATTATCGGTCAGATGATTACCAACGACGCTGTGGAAAAACATATAAATAAAGTTCCTAAAGATAAGTTAATTGTTCTTATCAATACTATATATTAAATCCAGAAACCAAGGGACTTCAATGCAGTTAAATAAATTTAT
>JAYMSF010000587.1:0-14992 GCA_036897335.1 Silene vulgaris | reverse complement strand
CAATGACATCTTACTTTGACTATTCCATTTGGATGAACTGGAGTTAGCAGCACGAAAGCGAAGCGAGATGAGTCCAGAGACACTGACATTAGTGTTGGTGAACATTGCAGGAATACTGGAGAGGGCAGACGAGTCGTTACTCCCGGGAGTATACAAAGAAGTCGGAGCAGCCTTGAATATCGACCCAACTGGTCTTGGATCCTTGACTTTGTTTAGATCCTTTGTTCAGTCTTCTTGCTACCCGCTTGCTGCTTTTCTTGCAGTTCGACATGACCGCACTCATGTCATTGCTCTCGGTGCATTGCTTTGGGCTGCTGCCACCTTTCTTGTTGCCTTCTCTACTACCTTCTTCCAGGTTTTACTTGTTTCTCTTTTCTAGTGATGTTACTAGTGTACATTGAAACGTGATTCGTTTTTGGCCCTAATCTGCTATAACTGTACCCGAAGTCATGCTAATTAAACCTGTATTCTCATTATGGTTATATGGAAACGGTTTTTGTATGTACGGCCAATGTTGATTTAGCTAGTGCGCGATTTTATTCTAAGGGTGATCCGTAGAGTTCTTTAAAAGTGAGCTGATTTGAGCTTGATTACTGAAAGTAAGTCTGATGAAATGAGCAGGTGGCGGTATCAAGAGCATTGAATGGAATAGGACTTGCAATAGTGATCCCTGCAATACAGTCCCTCGTCGCAGATTCTACAGATGACAGTAACCGCGGCATGGCATTTGGGTGGTTACAGCTCACAGGAAATATGGGTGCAATACTAGGAAGTACCTGCGCTGTCTTGCTCGCTTCATCGTCTTTCTTAGGAATTCCAGGTTGGCGAATAGCCTTCCATTTGGTTGGTTTGGTCAGTGTTCTCGTTGCCATTTTAGTCCGTGTATTTGCCACAGATCCCCGGTTCTCAAATCAAACTGAAGAGGATAAAGCAGAAATTTCAAAAATGCATTTTTGGTCAGAACTCAAAGAGGTCATTAAAGAAGCCAAATTTGTAGTCAGAATCCCTTCCTTTCAGATAATTGTTGCCCAGGGTGTTGCCGGAACTTTCCCTTGGTCAGGAATGAAGTCATTTGCTCCAATGTGGCTGGAACTCATAGGATTCTCCCATGAAACGACAGCATTCATCTTCGGAATGTATGTGATTGGTAATTCTCTTGGCGGACTTTTTGGGGGTAAAATGGGAGATATACTGTCAAAGAGATTGCCTAATTGCGGCAGGATAATTCTATCTCAGATCAGCTCCGGCTCAGCAGTTCCGTTGGCAGCAATTTTGTTTTTGGGATTACCAGATGATCCTTCTGCTGCCTTTAAGTATGGTCTGGTCTTGTTTGTTATGGGACTCTTCACTTCGTGGAATGGACCGGCCACAAACAAGTATGTACATTTCTGATTTTTCGCGCTTTTTTAAGCCTTAACATTTTCTGAAAAATTCAGAAGACTCTTTTTGTTAGCGTACTAGCATGTACTCCATAACTGATAGTTCATTGTGATTTGTGCAGGCCAATCTTTGCAGAAATAGTGCCAGAGAAAGATCGGACAAGCATCTACGCATTAGCTAGTGCATTTGAGTCGATACTCAACTCGTTTGCTCCCCCTCTAGTTGGGGTTTTAGCTCAGCATGTATACGGCTATAAGCCCATCCCAAAAGGATCTTCAGACTCCTCAGTGACGAAAATTGACAGGCAGAATGGTGCTTCCCTTGCCAAAGCTATAAACATCACATTCACTGTCGCCATGTTAGCTTGTTGCGCTATCTACTCCTTGCTTTACTGCACTTATCCGAGAGACAGAGACCGCGCTGGAATGCAGGCTTTGGTTGAGCCAGAGTCACTGCAAATGGAGGATCTCGATTCTGACAACAATGGCAAGGTTTTACATTGGGAATCAGATCAGCAGCGTGATGCTGATAGTAATGATGACGGTCCAACTGCTGTGATAGTTGAATATGGGGGCGGTATTCAATATCCTGGCTATGATGAAAGTGACAAAAGACGTCTTCTTGCAGTTCAGCCCGAGTAAATGATCCAGTGTAAATCTGTTACAGGGAAATTTATACACTGAACTTAAAATTTATTTTCGTGCATTTTCCAGGCCTATCTCCATTACCATCTGTAAGTTACTTCACTGCGACTTGCGCAATCCAGTTATAATATGCATTTCATTCAACTCTGCCTGATTGACCGAGTGTTTAAAACTTTGAGCCTGTACAACATATGTGACAGTAAACAACAACCGCGCATTCATTCAACTCTTATTCAACATAACATCCGAGTACATTAAAAAGCAGGAAAATCCTATCCCAACAGTAACTGGTGGTCAGGTAACTGGTAACAAAGACACAAGGTTAATAACGACGATCAAGCATTCTCAGTACCAACCAACTCAATTAGCATCTTCTCATAGTCCCCATGGGTATCCTTAGCAATAGCACGGTCAAGATGAACAGTGTTCCTGCGATAGTATTCTTCCTTGATGCGTTTCATGTCCACCTCAGTACGGGTAGCAACAACTCTTGTGAGAGCACCTTCATCAGTGCCCATTTTGTTGATAGCAAGACGAAGAAGCTTCTCAAAGTATTTCTCAGGGGTGGTCAAGCATTTGATAGTTGCCCTCAGCAACTTCTGGTAATCATCCTTGACATCTTCTTTCAAATCCTGCATAATGTCAGCCAGAACTTGCGTATTACAACTTGCGTTATGAAATAACTTAAAGCTGAAATCAGACGAGAATGCTATGCATTATTGCATACCTTGGTAATAGCATGACCAAAATCATTGTTGTAGTGGTTAAGTGTTGCACTCAGTTGTGCTTTGCTTCTGGTAGCGATGATTCTGATGAGTTCATCATCAGCAAAAGCCTTATCAGAGATTTTCTCATGAAGAATCTTAGCCTCGGATTTTGCAAGATGAGCGTTGATCTCAGTGCCCTCATATCTGTATGAGCTCACCAGGGGAACCAAAAGCTGCAAAAAAATCGTATAAATAGTTCAATTAGCTACTTTTCAAATGGATTCATCACACTTTTCAAATATTTTCCGAACATATATTTAAATTCTGATTCAGGACTTAGCGCACCTTGCGGAAGTCACCAGTAGTGTGATGAGCGACATCTTCTTCAAGGGACTTCTTGAATTTGACATGATAGGCTCTCCTTGCAGCAAGGAGGTCATCAGAAGATCTTGCGCAAGCGACTTCCATGAGAACCCAGTTGCTTGAAGTAAACTTCTTGGTAGCTTCATTAGCCAAATACGCATCACGCTCTGGAGGATCCAAAGTAAACAAATGCACTATTCTCTGCATCACACAACATAAACAAGGTTCATTGCATTCTAAAAACATCCAACACTCGTATATGATAGTCTCATGGATTAACCAGGATGGTGGTGTGTTTTCTGTTTGAAGATGTAGCAGATCTTGAAGCGGAAATAAAAGACGTGGTTTCAAACATCGGCCAAATACTAATTAACTGATGTACTAACCTAAGATTCACCTCTAGAAAATCCTCAATGCCAACCAAAATACCGGCTTTACTCAGTAGCTGATCAAGAAAACTTTCTTTTCCGCGGTCAGTAAATTTTTTTAACAGGCATCATTATACAAGTATTACAAACTGTTAACTTTTTTTAATCTCAGATTCAGATCAGAATGAAAACAGATTGTCATGTCAAAATGGCCAGAACCACGAATTTAAGACGAGCATTCGCTAGCATAATCCTAACCAAAACATGATGATAATAATAATAGCAAGGCAAATCAAATGACCTCGAAGTTACTAGTAAGCTCCTTGTCAAGAGCTTTAAGGAGATCTTCTCCATGGATTGAAGTATAAACCTCACGGATCATCTTTCTTTGAGTAGCATTTCTATGTGCCAGTATTGAAATGATCAAATCCTCGTTCGTTCCCCATCCTGCAATATCATTACCAACATATGTTCAATTTTCGAACTTTTTTCAAGTTTTCCTTATAACATTACTCATTCATCAGGTTTCTTGCATTTACAGAGTTTAAACAGTGTAGATCTACCCATTATTTTAATCAGATCAACATAATAATGTTATAATTTATCAATCATGTTTATAAAATGAGAACGTATGGATCATCTTGTAATTTGTACGTATGTTTGCATCAAAAAGTAATACGTAGTACATAAAAAAATGTTCGACGCAGTTTTCATCTTGGATCATGCGGAAAAGTTGCACACTTGCACCGATCGGTCATACTAAACCGCTTTAGGCAGAAGTCTTTGAAATACTCCGTACTACATACTAGTACTATTGTTGATTTGTTGTTGTAATTTTAAAACTACCAACCTAACAGTCTAACAAGTAATACCAACGTGAATAACAAAAACGCGAAATGATTTGGGGACGACTAACATGAATCCGAAACAGAAAACCAAAAAAAAGGGGGGGACCTGAGAAGGCTTTGTGGAGTTGCTCAACATCATCAGAAACATCAGGAAGGGAAGCAGGGACGGTAAGGGTAGCCATTAAAATGATGGGTTTGTTTGGGAAAATGAGACGATCGGATCACAAAATATATGAATATGATAATAATAATATTACTATGTCAGAAGATGGTTGTATATATAGGGAGGAAAAAGTGGAGGAATGAGTGATGATCCCATTACTTTTAATTTTCTAATTATTAATTAACGTGGAAACTCGTACGATTGCTTTCCTTGTTTTAACGTCTTCATGGCTTCATGCTTTTGCTGAGGGACGCGTTTACAGCGTGTCGACGATTTCCTGCCTTTTTTAGCGAATTATCTTAATTCTTAATTCTTAATAGAGCTACTCGTCTTTTCAGTGTCCGACTACGTGTAGATCTAGCAAACGGATCGATTGGGTCATATTCAAGACACGCCTATTCGAGTTTCTCACTCATTTCGGGTTAATTTGGGTCAGGTTGGATCATTTTGAGTTTCGGGTCTGTTTCGGGTCAAGTTAATTTAGACCTGGCAAACGGGTCAATCAGTTCGGGTTCGGGCTAGTTAGTTTCGGGTCGGATCAATTCGCATTTGAGAGTTTTTTTACCAATTTGTCATTCATCTCCTACTTTATTTACCAATATGGTTATTTGGCCGAAATCACTTTAACCCTTGATTGAGAATACTAATTTTCAAAACAATAATCATACTACCCTTACCCATTGGTGAAATGAACAAAATGGGCAAGAAAATATAGTAATCGAAAAATAACAATAATATCATCATCAAATACAAGAAAATTTGTCTGAAATTATAAGAACTAAAATTAAGACTCCTGAACCAAGCCATGCTGGCTAAACATGCTTGGAGGATTGTCTCAGATCAAGACTCCTTTTTTTAGTCAGATCTTCCAGAAAAAGCTAATGGGAAGTAATGGGCTAGGTGAGGAGAGGACTATAAGAAGCCAATCAAATTTGTCATGGGAGGCTAGAAGTATTTTATGTGGATTGAATTTAGTCCGACAACATATGGAATGGAAGCCAGGGATCACATTTGAATTAAATGTTTGGGCCAGCAAGTGGGTAGACGGGGATTACCGAGAGCCTAGTAACGATATACTCACAATTGATTCAGTTCATCTTCGAAGTTTGAAAGTGGCGGAACTCATCAGGGGAGGAGGGCGAAGGATGGAATGAAGAACTAATTCGGACTCTTTTCTTAGAAGAGACTGTAAGTAAAATTCTAGCCATGCCCCTTTCTAGAACCCACATCAATGATGAGGTCTAATGGCCACATAGTAGCACAGGAGATTATAATGTCAAGAGTGGATATGGTGTCCTATTCACAAGACTTATGAAGGTGGAAGGATCGGAGAAGGATAGAACAAGACTTGATGAAGAAGGAAAATCTTTCTGTAAAAGGAAGTTATGGAAATTACCGGGGCCGATGATATGGAAAATCTTTGTATGGCGCATTATTACAAATACTTTGCCGGTGGGAAGCAACTTTGAGAGGAGGAAAATTGATGTAGATTTGAGGTGCAAGCTATGTAATCAAGAAGACATGGTTACTGAATCTAGAGAACACCTATTCAGAGATTGTGAGATTGCGAAAAGGATCTGGGCCTGCTCTGAGCTTGGAATTAGGGACACCATGGGACGTAATATGGATATTGGAAAGTGGATAATCCATTGGGTTAACTACTTGGACAAACTTGAGGATGCTGAAACTAGGATAATAAGATTTGTGGCGACCTTATGGTGTCTATGGTGTATAAGAAATAGGATTCTCTTTAGAGGGGAGAGCTTTCACCCATGTTTCTTTCTCAACTTATGGATGCAAATGGTAAGTAATGCTGACAAGGCGGTACTTGAAGTTAAAAAAGATAAGGAGAGAAGAATCAGTGCTACAGCTGACATGGAAGATGAAAAAATGAGGATGTTGCGGGAAAGTAGACCATTTCACACGGTGGGATCAAGGTATAATTGTGCAAGTATTAGAATTATGGTTGATGCAGGATGGAAAGCTAGGGACCAAGCCGGCATAGGATGGGTTGCTTTTACGGAAACTGGTAACAGGTTTTTTGAAACAAGCAAAGCTATTAAAGCAGAGTCGGCTATGCAGGCGGAAGCATTGGGACTTCGTGAAGTGATTTACTGGGCAAGAAGCAGAGGTCTGTGGCATATAGAAGTATCATCGGACTGCCTTCCTTTAATTGCGTTTTTTGCAGGGATTGAGCGAGCACATCATCTTACTAAGGAGATTTTGGAGGAAATCCTTTCCCTTAGCCCTTATTTCCATTGTGTTTCTTTTAGTTATATCCCTAGGGCTTTTAATTGTATTGCACATGGCCTTGCATGTAAGGCTATGCTTAGTTAGGACACCTTTCGTTACAGCTGCCAAAAAAAAATAAAAAAATAAAAAATAAATAAATTTATAGAGAAACAATACAGTAGTACTTAGACTTGGTATATATACGGGTCAATCGGGTCTGGTTATTATGAGTTTACATTTGGTCGGGTTATTTCAGGTTGGGTTATTTGGATAATACTCAGTTTGAACTTTGAAACATTAAATATTTGGGTCGGGTAATTTGGCTTTGAATTAAGTTCGGGTGGCAGGTCGGGTTCAACAGTGATATCAAATTATTTGAACAGTGATATCAAATTATTTGAACAATAATTCTTGAGTTCGTCTGATCTATCTATACTACTAGCCACAAGTTGCAAACCACGTGAAATTGGTTTAATCTATTAACTCCACTAAGCTGGCACGTAGGTCTTGTTTTTAGACTTAATTTTAACTTACTTTAATTCAGTTCAGCTTTACTTAGTTCAGTTCAGCTTTTCTTTTTACAAATTAACTTACTTTAATTCAATTCACTTCAGTTAAATTCAGCTCCATTAACAAGGGTAAAACATCTACATAGTAATCATTACCATTATATGCCAAACTTCTCATCAATGAACAAGTAATTAAGTTTTTCATTAATTATCATCCAATTAAAATTTACCCTCGAACTGTTTCATGAATTTTAGGCAAAACCTGTACAATTTAACCCATTTCGTATTTCTTGGTTTGTTAGAATTTAGAAATTGGATAATCGAAACTAGTTTAACACAAATTCTCATTTGTGACGGGTATATCCGTTGCAAGTTTGCAACGGGTTAAATGGTATCCATATAGGAAAATAAGACAAAAGCAAAGTGCCTCTTGGCTTCTAACACAAATTCTCATTTCTACCCCCATGAGCTATATTTAATCCGTCGCAAAATTATGTCAGATATATCCGTCATAAGGAGGTTAACTAAATGGTTGGTTCTTGGGATGAGGGGAGACCATGATGATATAATATCCTAACATGATAAGAATGCATTAAATGGAATAATGGAGGAGACCACGAATGGTGGTTCTTGCCCTCTTGGCTTCGGGCATCATTTGGCACGCACGCATGTGCACTTAATACTTCCTCCATTCCATTTAATTCTATACATCTGTAGAATATATGTGAGGTATATTTAATCAAATATATGTGAGATTACTCTTGAGTCTTCTATAACCATATGAATGGCTAATTAAAAGTAGTTATCGGAAGCTGGAGCACGTTGTACAGTAAATTGTGTAAACCGCCTTATATGGGCTTATCAGGCTCTGAACCATCTATACCTATTCGGCGCAACAAATTGACGAGATGAGGAGCTTGTATGGCAGATTAGTGTTTCGATATAAGATGAAATGCAAGACTGTATCAGTGTGTAATATTAATGAATTTTAAACGATGTTATGTGACAGTGTGGGATGCAGTAAAATGTGTAGGATTTAGCAATTACATTATTAAACTGGTGAATCTAAAAAACGTTAACCGGTTGAGTTGGATTCAGCACTGAATATTGTTACAAGGTCCGTTCTTTGCTCCTAAAATTCAGTTCAAGGCCTTGTTATGATGTAGGAATACAATCAATTGCCACAATTTAAATCTCGGGGTTAAGGTAAACAGAACGAACCGCCTCTTTGTGCTAATTGCACATCGTTTACTCATAACAAAATTTCAGCAGGCGTTTTAAATACATAGGAAAATCCGACCAAAAAAATGGGATACCAACATCGGTCCTCAAAACAAGAGGGGTGCATCACGCGACGTCAACCAACTCGACATCGAAGACCAACCATGCATTGGGTGGAATCGCGGGTTGTGAACCTTCAGGACCATAACTGCATAAACACAGATCACCATTAATCAAAGAAACTAGAACTGATCAAGACATTCATTGTTTAACCTAAATTGATGAAGGATGAAAGCAGTATGATACAACAGCCAAGGATTAAACTATTACAGCATCAAACGTCAACTAATGTTACACCACGAAACTACAACGGCATCCATGGTACTAGGCTTCACTCTTAATCCATGAACACCACCGGTATATTCAAATGTTATATTCTCTAGTCGTAAAGACTATGCCCAATACAACCACGTTATCTCAATGCCATACTATCGAGCGCAAGATATACAGTGCCATCCATGTAAAGTATTAGAACACAATAATTCCTTCAAACGTCCCATTTCCGAGTTGTTCGTGTGATTATACAAAAAATAATGACTATCATAATAAATTTCTCAAAATATATGTTCATTTCATTAAATAATCATTAACATCATGCAAATGGATCTAAAAAGAGTAGTTACCAATGATTGAAAATCTAGAGCTCATTATAAGAGAAATAAAAAAATAAATAAAGATAATGAATTTTCCAAGCACTAAAGGTTTATGGGCCGAGGACCCTGGGTACTATATATAGAACTGACCAAGACGCCCTGACCTTCGGCCATTTGGCCATGAGCCAATAATTGTTGCCGACATTGTATCAAAAGGGTTGCAAATTCGCAATACCCTTTAAAAGCATTACTTAGCGGTTATGATCGATTCGCAGCAATATATAATATCGCGGATACAACAGCAAGAGAATTGAAGCATGCAAATCTTACTCCTAATTTCTTTTTTATGTTAAAAAAATCATACGGAGTATTGTACTAAAAATCATCATGAGAAAGCGAAGTTAATCGATAATTCTTACCCCATTGCAGGTGGAATGGTAAGCCTTCTTTTATCTCCAACACGCATTCCTGAGAATCAGACGGCATATCACATATATGAGCATAATACAATCGTAACCTCAATATAAAAACAACAAAAAAACATAAAGAACGACAGGATTCTATCATACCTTCGACACCGACATCCCACCCCTTGATCACTTGTCCAACACCTAAGCAATGAAAAACTATTAGGAGAGAGACAATATAAACTTGTCCAGCAGTATCAGATTAAGGCATGAGTTTCACCTAGACGAAACTTGAACGGACTTCTGCCAACGTTAGAGTCAAAGATTTTCCCAGTTTTCTTCAGCTTTCCAATATAGCGAACACTTACCTGCAAGTTTAAGCGATAAGATTAAATCATTAAAATGATCACACAACAAACCTTCATCGTTAGTAGGTAAAATTAAAATAACCAGGATAATCACAGCCCCATAGAGAAGCCTACTTGTGTCCTTTTCCACATCTTAGTAGCCTAATTTTACACGACCGCGGACAACGGAAATTTATTTAGTTCACAGAACGGTAAATTGCTAAATTGAATCAGAGAACGTTTAGAGACCGGAAAGTATCATCATAAAAAACAAAAATTTTCTTACATATCCAAAAACATCCTTTTGCAGTAACTAGACATTTTTTTCTAAGATACCCCGTTTCTTACTCTGATAGTCTGCATCTCTTTTGATATAAAAAAAGGAAAGAAACCATTCATTTCTAATTGCACAAAAACTTCCAGCATATAACTAAGTAATTTACCTATGCAGAATGCAAATAGCAAACATAACATTCAAGATAATACTTATATGGATATTACATAGCACTCCGTATGATACAAACATACCAAAAAGGCAATAAACAAGGCAGAACAGTGTAGTTACCTTCTTTCCAGATGATGCTCTTTTCCCGGTTGGATTACCCATTTCAATCTCCTCTACAATAAGCCCATTAGAGTAAGTTCTAGCTTTGGCTGGCTTACCGTTCGATTGCTTTGTATCCTTAACAGCTTCAGGCGTCTTTTTTTCTACTTTATCTCCCTCCTTTACATTTGCAACTTCACCAGCATTTTGGTTTGTATTTGCCACCGTTTCATCTATCTCCACCTTTGCCTTTTTCTTTTTCTTGTTCTTC
Source organism: Silene vulgaris (assembly GCA_036897335.1). Classification (NCBI taxonomy): domain Eukaryota; kingdom Viridiplantae; phylum Streptophyta; class Magnoliopsida; order Caryophyllales; family Caryophyllaceae; genus Silene; species Silene vulgaris. The sequence goes on along the minus strand of JAYMSF010000587.1, from coordinate 4,335 downwards.
TTCTTTTTCTTCTTGTCCTCAGACGCATCTCCGTCAATTGCATCATCACCATCGCTGGTAAAAAAATTAGGAACATAAACCCACAGATACAGATTCGCCGGTTAATTAACAACGCATAGGAAACACTCCATCATCATTAGCTATCATGTACTAACAAAATTGAATTGGCAATTTGCCACAGGGCAATTAGTTAACCTGTGGAACAATTCCTTGAACCAAATTGCAGACCCACAAATTTCATAAAGATCACCCGTTCTAAAAGAACGAGTCAAGTCACCAAGTAGAATATATAAACTTATCCAAGCATGTTAGCAGATGGCTGTAAATTTCCAACAGTTACATCTTGCTTCGAAAAAGGATTTGGAGGGGGAAGGGGGTGGGGGTGTTAAATTCATCTGTAGGTAGAGTAAAAGGGAAAAAGCTCCTTCCAACATACGAATATTTGGATGATAACACCATTGCGCCTTTCCTCCTCCCTCCACCACCCCCCCTCTTCCCTCCTATTGTACCATACAAACACTAAATCAATAGGCTCCTCTTATGGTTGAAATTATTCTGAATGCACAATGAACCTTGCCTCGCAACAATTTAGGAATGACTATTGAAGTAGAATAATCCAACTAACCTTTTTGGTTCTTGATCTTGATCCATGGCATCAATGTTCCGTTTCAAATTGCTAGCAGATTCAACATCATCCTTTTCTTTCTTTGTCTTCTGTTTGTCTGCTGTTTTACTTCCTGTGCTTGCTTGAAGTTCAGCAAATCTAGATTTATCATGACCTGACGAAGATATCGGAAACCCATCTTCATCTTCACTCTCCAACTCTATGTCACCAGTATTTCCCTTGACAACAATTTGTAGCTGTGCCTTCCCATCATCTGTAGACGTGGGTAACTCTTTCTTCTTCTTAATTAGTTTTTTTCCACTTTTTTTACTTACAGGTTCATCATCATCCTCTATCTCCTCGATAACAACTATAATTAACAACGGAATATATCAGACACATAGAGGCTTTCATGGTTCAACCACAGTAATCAACATGCAATAAATTTCTCCAACAATTAACAGAGAAATAGAGCAAAAATGACAGTACAGTGGACACTCGACACATTATGGAACCATTTTTTGTAACTAAAGAATAAGAAATCAATTATCCATGATTCACAATTAAGTACGTTGAAAAACAAATACAGCACCCTACAACATTACAGAATGAACAGAGAGCTTCTAAGCGGGTAAATATGCTTCGTTACTCATAACAGAAGGCCACAATAAGGCCATCAAACAGCCTTATTACTCTAGCAACATTACGAGAAATTTCTAACAACAGCCAACCCACTACACAAACCTGCTACTACATGCAACATAAACTTGTCCAGATAATGTTTCTGTATATGCCTACAAAAAAGAACATGTGGTACAGCTATGGGTTGTCACCAGATGAAGACTTTACACAGTTGAGACAGCAGCTAACAGAAGAGGACATACTAAAGCTTGTTTTTAATGGAGAAAGATTAGCAACCAAGTCGTAAAGCTCTGGTGCCAAAAAAATGGGAAGGAAAAGGCGGCCTCAAACAGAAGAAATGATTTGCATGCTATATTATACTAATAAAAACTAAAATATTTCATAGCATAAGATACCTCCTTTGTTGCGAGCAGGTGGTGGATACATGGGCATGTCGTCATCGTTAATGAAATCATCCTCATAATCATCTTCAGACTCAAATTCACTATCTTCTGACTCGGTCTCAGCAATATCTTCTCCACAACAATCACTAAGGATCCTTGGTTAAGGAAAACTTTTTAGATTTTGTTATCAATAAGACAATAACCCTAGAAATGACCTGATTTCTGTTCGAAGACAGCCATGTATGGCATCTCAACAAGTCCATTCATATTAGCAGAGTTCAACAATGCCTACAAGGCAGCCTTACAAAAAGCCACCAACTAGACAAGGGTGGGGGTGGCCAATTTCGAATAAGAATTCATTAGGTAGAAAAGAAGTAATATAAAAGGATACAGTTCGCAATCCTCATCATCATGCTGCGGTCTTTGAACATAGCCAGAGAGGTGAATGGTAGTTGGCCCCTCAACGGAAAAATTCACATCTTCCTCTTCGTCAAATTCAAGGTTCAATGAGAAACACTCTGATTTCCCAGGCAACAGAGTGCAAAGAAATATTGGCTTCTTATCTCCTACATTAACCTGAAGTGTACTCTTCTTTGATGATGAGCCAAGTCCAAGTGTTGCCTAATAAACAGCAAACATATAACCAACTTATGCACAGAACCAACTCACCAAACACCAAACACAAACTTCAAAACTCACAGGGCATAATCCGATCATTTTCTATAACTTAATAATAAGAACCAAGACATACGGATACGCCAAACCCACAACTTCAGAATAGCGAAAAGCAAAAGGTAGACCTACGACACTATAAAACTACTGGACAGTGATCATACTCATCTAGTCATCTTGCAGGAGCCAAATGTAAAAGCCTAGTAAGTTCATTATAACGAAGGGGATTAGGCACTCTTGAAAAGTGGAGTCCCAATACCCCACAACTTTCCAATTCCTTAATAATATTACTCCCTTCGTCCTGGTCATTTGTTTACCTATTCCATTTGGGGGTGTCGTAGTCAATTGTTTACCTTTCTATTTTGGGAATGCCTTTGATGGGCAATTTGATCCTCCACACTCAGTTTGGTCCACTTGTCATCCAATAAGTGTTTCCCCCTTCTTTCCTTGGTATTTGTGCCAAAACCAAAGGTAAACAAATGACAGGGACGGAGGGAGTACAAATATATATTGAACTTTCACTAATTTGGATATGCCCATATGCAAGACCTCATTATCTCACACAGTACTAATTACTGAAGTGACTGGAATATATTAACACTTGATTTTATCTCAAAACCCATACCCTAATTTTCCAGCTAGACCACACCACATTCACACAAGGTGGACAGTCAATCTTCCAAGACTACATTTCAAATTCGCAATTCGAAAACCCATCCCGCCTCCAAAGATCAAATCTTTTCCCATTTTCCCCACAGAAAAACACAAATCATACATCAATTAAACTTCTATACAATCATCTTCATCTATACAGACCCAGATATCAAATTTAATACAACATGAAATTAACCACCCTAACAACACTATCAACCCTAATTAAACAAAACCCATAAGGTAAAAATCCAACACTAAACGAATAAAAACAGTAAAAATCACAGTAAAATACCTGAGTTAATACAAGGACCCCATCCAATTCTTCACAATTCAAAGTGAAGGGTTTTCCTGGTTTCACTTCAACCCCTGAAATTCAATCAATCAAACCAACAAAATTAAATTAAGTTAACCCTTTAATTTACAAACAAATTAAACATAAACAACATTAAAAACATAGAAAATCTTGCGAATTACGAACCCCAAAATGTCATTTTTGTTGAAGATGGTTGAAGAATTTGTTGGCGAAAATTGTGAAAAGTTGAATGTCCAAAGGTCTAAAACCCTACTTGAGCCCTAATCAATTTTTTTTTTTATTTTTTGTGACGGATTAATTGATTAAATTTTTATGGCCATGGATTTGATTTTGTTTTGGCCCATTATTATTGGCTCACTAGAGCACATAAATATTAGCCCATTAATAGTGTAGATATATAGTGACCCGATCCGATAACACGATACGAGCTTGACTTGAAGTTAGCGTGTTTGGATTGTGACAGCTTAAACTCATTTATGTAATTGGGTCGAACACGATACAAGTTTCATAATTGGTGCATGATTTCTGTAACAACCGTACATATTTTATCATAATTTGTAGTCATTTTTATTAGTACACTATATTATGTATGTTACAGTATCTATTTCATTCGTTTTTAGTTCATTTTTAATTCATTTGTTTACCTTTTATATTTTTTTTAAAGAATAATTTGATCAAAGATAAACAAGTGATTGGTACTAGGCTTGTCAAATTGATCAATTGGGCGGGGTTCAGGTCGGGTCAATACGAGTTTGGGTTATTCACTTATTCGGGTTTGCAAGAATACGGGCAGGGTTGGGTCGGTCATTTCAGATTCAAGGCATTTCCCGCTCAAATATTATCAAATTATTTAAGGAAAATAATCAGTTTGCAACAGCATTCAGGTGGCTATGGGTCGGGGTATTCAAGAGGTCATTCAGGTGAATCAGCTCAAGTCAATTTTGCCAGGTCTAACTGGTAATTTGGTATAGAGGATACTAGATTTCATGTCCGTGCGTTGCACGGGATATAAAAATTGACTCACCTTTAATCGCTATGAAATTTTTTGGGCAAACATTCAACTCATT
>JAYMSF010000586.1:0-14994 GCA_036897335.1 Silene vulgaris | reverse complement strand
AACCGGGAAATGTACCCCAAAAAATAAAAAAAAAAAAAAAAAAAAAAAAAAACAAAAAAAAAGGAGAGAGAAAGTAGGTGTCGGACTGGGGGTAATCATTGCGATGTGGTGGTTGCCAGCAAGGGTGACTGTTGGGCGGGGTTGCCACTGAGTTAGAGAGGTGAAGGAGAGAGAAGCTGGTGGTGATGAGGAAAAAAGCAGAGTATTAAGTTGCAAGTCAAGTCAAAAAGTGATTTGTGTTTAATACTTAGTTTTGTGTAAGATTTGAATTTAGATGTCAACAATGGCACATTTTGTAATTATTCAATGATAATTGAGGGAGATATGACTTGATAATTTGGTAAAAAAACTTGCTAAGTGAGGAAAGAAACGAAATGGTCACAACAAAACAATACATCCCAAAAGGGAAAGTAGGTATGTCATCAGAGCGGGAGTGCTTTTGAAATAAGAAAGAATAAAAAAAGTGATAAATAAATCAATCGAAATCATAGAGAAAAATAAAACATAATCAAAAGAAAAGAAAAGAAAAGGTAATTCGATGAATAAAAAGGAGAACTCCGTTAATTACCTGCCTCAAATACGCAACCTCATCGCCCTGCTGAGGAATATATCGAGAAGTATCGGGTACAGAAAGCATCAGCCAAGACAGCTTTCTTTGTCCTTGACATGCTTTTTTCCGATCCACTGGACTTGCATCACGAATGAAATTAATTCTCCTATTTCTGGTGGACCTAAGCCCAGCAGTTTTACCAGATCCCCACTCGTGTCTAAGGACTTGATCGCCACTGATCAATGAAGCATTATCAAATCTTTTTGGCCTTCCTGCTGATCGCTTGCGATCAACACGCTCTTCTCGAGTGTCTATACGCAAAGAATGTTCTTGATTGTCGTCAACCACAGAGCACTCTACTTTGACATTTCCATTCACATGCTGACAGCTGACACTAGAGGTGCTTTCACCCGCATTGGGACCATCCCCTTCTGAAGAGGTCCTAATAACTGCCTTAAATGACCTTGACCTTCTATATACAGCACTAAACATTCTATCCTTCCTTCGATGAAGTGATGTATATGCCACATCAGGTTTTTGCCCTCCTTTAGAGTCCCCTCCATCCACACCGACTTCCCCGAGGTTGTTTTCATAAGATTTCTGCCCTACATAAGACGTGCTCCCAGAGGCCCCACTGCATTCACCATTTTGCTCATGATTTGCAACATCGGCCACGCTTATCTCCAGACGATTAGCTAGACCTAATGCTGTATTTTCCGGCACAAATCTCAGCCGTGCTGGCACACTATTTGGAATCCATTCTGAACTGCAATTATTAAGCTCGTGGTCCATAGAATATGGAGCTCCATTATTACAGGCTTCATGAACCTCCACCTGCAGTCCATTAGAATCCACGGATTTCTTTAAAACGGGAAGTTCGAGTCCATTACTTGCATCAACTTGACATACCTGACTGATTTCCTTCAACTCATCCCTTTGACCTTCAATTTTCAAATCCTGTTCAATTGCAGGCTTTATATTCTCACCAGGACTTTTCTCAGCTTCTTTACTAGATCCAGGGACACTTAGCGGAGGAGCAGTACTCAATTTGATACGCTTAGGAGTACGAGTCTTGACTCCTCCCCATTTTACGGTGTCATTTATATACCCAGTAACCCATGTCACTCGTCCAGTGTCACGTTCTCTATCAATCTTAAAATGAACATTTGGGGATTTTGATGAAGATGAACCTGGCAAATAAGTCAGATTCTCAGATTTTGAATCACGATATGGCAGTTTCAGAACTAATCTTGGCCTGTTCAAACCATTCTCATGAGATTCATGGGACTCTTGAGGTCTAGGCACATCCTCCAATTCCTCAAAAACAATTTCCTTCCCCTTGAGGATCTTCAATTTCTCATCTGGCAAAATTTTATCGGACTCTTCGCTCTCAAATTCAGAATATTCCAGAGCAGATTCGCTATCTGATGAAAGACATTCAGTCTCATACTCTTCCTGATCTGAGGAAGTGCCTTTTATCTTGGAAAACAAAGTAAGAGCATTGCGAGCTGCAGCTCTACGAGGTCTTGAACCCTTCGAAGACTTCTTTGATTTTTTACGCCCATTTTTAGACTTCAGCTTCTGTTGAACTCTATGAGAACTACCATCACACTCATCCAAGTTTCTTTTCTTAACACGCCTTCCTGAAGAAGTAGTTACTTCTTTCTGCAAAAAAATAAAAGAATACATTGGTTGCAATTTGAAAGATGAGAAATGGCTTTCATTAAGGGAAAAAAAAAAGTACTTGTATGTGTTATATTCTTTTTCAAAGAAACGTACTTCTCTCTTTTTCCTTCTTCTCCTGGATCTACGAGGACCATCTCTGACACTCACTTCATCGTCACTGTATTCATCACTGCATTCCGACTCTCCTGATGACATTGAACTTATATGTCCTCCGTCCCCGCCAACGGACTCTGTGACGTTGAATTCAGAGTCCATATCATCACTAATTACTTCAGCTTCTGGCTCCCAATCCATGGCATCCACAAAATAAGGCAGTGGATCAATAAATACATCTAAGTCTGGCAGAGGCAGGATCTGGTCTTGGTCTGAAGTGAAGTCCGGGCCCACTGCAAATTTTGCGGATGAAGGATGCCACTCAATCCCAAGAGTTCCTAGACGTCGTTGCTGATACATGCTCTGATATGGTTCGGGATATGGAATCATGCCTAACATTTCATGTTGAAGAACCAGCATTTCAGAATCATCGAAAACATCAAAGTTGTACTAATTGGGAAAACTTGTTATTTAATACCCCTATTAAATACCGCCTTTTTAAAATTAGTACCTACTATAAAAAAAAAAAAAAAAAAAAAAAAAAAAAAAAAAAAAAATCCAAACTTAATCCCTGATAAAGTAGCTTTTCTTAGGGTTTTCTACCTAAAATGAACTATGGGCAATGTTTTTGTACTTTCCTTCTGAATTACTGATGATTTGGCTCCAAATGCTGCCCCTATTTTTGATATACTTCCTAAACTATCCTTACTTCAAATTAAAAGATCAACCCGTACTTCTCAGTTCTCACTCATTTTTTCACCAAAGCAATTTCATTTCTTCATCTCTCTACTCCATCATGCCTATCAATCTATCATGTCCTCATAACATTTTCAATTCTTCAACTTTCATAATCTTGCGTCTCTCACATCTTCCCTCAAATTACATTTTCAATAAACAGCTTTACTTCATTAACAACCTTCTCTCCTTTACTTTTATTTTTCTCCTCTTCTATAAGTTATCTTCACAAGTGGGTGTATCAATATTAAATGAACCTAACACTATTTCATGTCATTGCCATTGGATCTGTGCTTGGCGTCCAAGATTCCATTGAATAAATTAAGAAGAAATTCCAGAGTGTCAAAATTAACCAATATACCACCTTATAAGGTGCATTAGCAATGTGGAATGTTGATAAGAATCAGGCGGATAGGTGAAGTAGCGTTCAAGTAGTTCTTAATTTCCAGAAGATTATAACAATCAAATTAAGCACTAAGAAATTGTATTGGGGTAGTAAGATTGATTATGAAGAAGAAAAGATGGGGAGACAAGGAAAATCGGAAGAAAAGCAAAACCAAACGCAGTAATTAATGTTGTTGGTTAAGTTTGTTTAGTCAAAATAGCGCTTAATTGATAATTTCAAAACAGGCATATAAATAGAAAATCAAATTAGGCTTCCTATTTGCTGAATGTTGTTCTAAGAAGGAAAAGTAGCGAGGGCATATCGGTCATTTCACTGCCTTTTTTTGCCGGATCATCATTTGGGTACCAAATTGTAAAAAAAGAAAAAACTTATTAGGTATTAATTCTTGAAATTTTTTTTTGTTAGGTATTAATTGGTAATTAGTGGTTTCAATAGGTATTAAGTGATATAATGATAAAAGCGAGGGCCAGTGACAAACTTGAATCGCAAAGGAGATCTTGCATGTTCCTTCGATATGGAGCCAGCTGAGATTCCTGCATGGAGAAAACATGTCACCACTAAAGAACTATACCAACTAGCAGCTGTGTTTTAAACTGACTCAATACACGAGAGCATGTGGGTTTATGAGCATCCTAGTGATTCATTGAATGCTAAGTTCCAATATCTCAAGCAAAAACAAGTCACCAGAAAGAACAAGATGAAAAGCACGCAAATCCTATCAAGCTAACCTGGTCAACAACATTTCCATGGGTATCTCGGATAAGTGGGCGATAATCCCCGAGAAAGAACTGCAAATTTTATATTAAATAGCCGTTAGACTAGTCGATTATAAGCAACAGAAGCATGCTAACTAGAAAACCAACCAATTTAAAGTGATGGTACCTGATCATACTTAGCATCCTTCAGGGACTCACCAACGCCAGTACTCAGGATATAGAGTTGACCAACATCGTCTGAAAGTATGATTGACGTCCCATCTCTACATTGAAAACACAAACGAGAAAAACTAAACCAACCAATAGGAGTTTCCAGTTCATATAGATAGAGCCAGAAACAAAAACATGGACTCCGTCATGAAAACTGAGTAGATGTTAAATAAAAACAAATTGACACGGGCAGCACTAGCACTTACGGTGAGAACTTTCCATCAACCAGCTTAAACCGTCCTGTTTCATAAGTCCGAATAGGCTTTCCTTCCCATATCTACAACAAAGGATAATAGTAAGTTCATGCAAAAAAAATTTGCAGATTGTACATAATAATTTAGAGCCAGAAACTTACATCCCAAATTATGGTTTTCCCATCATAGCCAGCACTCATAGCCATGCGAGGGTTGAAAGGATGAACATCCAAGACGTATGTCTATCAAATGGAGAAGGAAACATAAGTTTTCATGCCAAAATTACAAACTCAAGAATTCTTCATTGTTTTTACTATGAGGCAAATTTGATACATGTACCAAGAAACGAGGAAAAATAATACAGGAGTCGAACTTTAAGGCCTTAAATGAGCTAAAACTTGAAACTTACAGAATCTGTATGACCCGTCAATGAGTGGACTAAACTACCATCAGCAGCATTCCATACACAGATTCTGCAATCTGTCTTAAAACAAAAGGCGGACACGCTTAGTTGTGCAAGTTTAAAGATTAGCGCAGAAAAGACGCACCAGCTATGTTAGATTATTATATATTTTCACAAACTCATTCAGCACTCATAGCCTTGCGAGGTTTAAACATTGAATCACAAAATAAATCGGCAAGGGCGTCATAATTTAAGAGGCAACACCTTAAAACAACATATGTTGCCCAGCTGCCTCATTTACCTCAGCAACTATGTGCAAGTACAATTAGTCACTTGAAAGACAGTTTCATGTTATTAAATGTGAAGTACATATTATCAACTTACCCGTTATTGTAGCGAGGACAAACCGATTATCCAGGCTCCATACGATCATATTAACCCCACGAGGTTTGGGCAAAACTCTCTGTCGTGGGCCCCCTCGCATAGGCTGAGGCGGCGTTGGTGGATGAGGAACCTTCAGATGATACGCTTTTGTCCAACGTCCAGCTCTCCCCTAACACAAGACAAGAGTCGTTTAGTAAAATTTATCACCCAAAGTAAGCCATAGCAAAAGTCGAGGAGGTAATACTCCAAAATATGTCTCACATGTGATTTACGTGACCTGGGAATCCAGATAATTGCACTCCCATCTCGAGAACATGTGACGATGTTATCATGAGCAAACCTGGCAAAAATTGGGTAAGTTCGAAATTTCTTGTTTGTGTATTATCAGGACACAGTGTCCCTCATACAATTCACAATCAAAGACGACTCTCAAAAACAGAAAAACAATTAGTATATCGAAGTACCACGAGTTTTTGAATTTGGGAAAATTGTCCTCCTTCATTGAATCAGCAGCAGTGAATTTAGAAGTTGTGGCACACCCACTGTGGAAAAATGAAGATAATGTATCAGAAACAACAAAAAAAGGTTAAGTAGCCATCTTGGACAAGGTGACACAGGTGCTCTTATCAAGTAGTGTTTAACATTACTCTCTATACAGAATATTATAACACACTTCATAATTTCATATTTCTTGAGCTCATAAATCAAACTTGATTTCAAACATGGGTTACATCTCTCAGCCTAATTGCAAAAGAGACTTGGAGGTGCAGAAGCTTATATGCCCAAAATAAGCTACACCATTTTTTTTCTCCAGTCACTCGGTAGTAAACTCACCTGAACTGAACATAGTTAACGTCATTTTCATGGCCAGACAAAATATCCATCTCATGAATAGGTTGTTCTGAATCATCAGCACTTGATTTACAAGCGTTCCACACCTGCAGCAGTTACAGTTTGTGTATTGTTTAGTAAAGGCTCAGGGTAAATTGTCTCCACACACAAAAGTACAAAACCATGCCCACTCAAGCATCAAGCATGTAGTGATAGGAAATAAGATGGATCAGTGGCCTCTATTCGTGAAAAGAAGCAATTTTTTAAGCTTGATTCAGAATTACAAAAGAAATCATGACAAGACACTATAACATGTAACAAAGGGTAAAATACTCCCAATAACTTCCTGACTCTTTTCACATAAAATTTTGCTTATCACAGTTCAATTCAGTTCACCTAAGTAAATTTTAAATCTTTGAACCCCTTACAAATAAAGGGCACTTCTAACTGCCAATTAAGCCCTGTTAGTCACCTTCATTTCACAATAGTCATCGTAACAACCCCTGGATTACAATTGTCAAATTCAAGGAACGCCATGGTACAAAAAATGTGCCTGTAACTTCATGTAACGATTGTTGTGTGATGAAGTTACAGGGCAACAGGCTACCATTTCGTTATTTCTTTTTATATAATTGAATAAAAAATCAAAATTCTCATCGCGACAGTTGGCATTTTGATACATCAATGATATTTTATTGATATTTCCGCAACTTAGTCTACATTAACAATTACTTCTCCTAAGAGAAATTTGGTAGGTCGGGCACTATTTCCAATTGGTGTATGTAAAACGGAGGCAAAAAGCATGGACTATTGACAATGAAAATGAACTAAAGTTTCATATTTCAAGAAAAAGATATGAACTAACACACCGACACGACACTCCGAGACATGTCAGACACAACACGGTGTCAAAGAGTCGGGGAACACAGTAAATACTATGGTATTAACTTGCAAAATTAACATAGCTCGAATGAATGGAACAGAATAGGTAGTTTTCATGTTTGGAAGTTTGGAACAAGTTTTGATAAAAAAAACTTTGGAAACCTTTTAAGAATTTTTCATGACCAAGTAATAATAAGTTCGACTTTCTTCATAAGACAAATCTATTTTCTCTCTAGATGTGGTTGGCGAGTATTATCTATTAGAGAGGTTACTTGAATTAAGTAACCCTTAACACGATATATTCAAAATGCAAAACATGGAATATACCCGAGCAAGATTGTCTGAGCTGCCAGTGACAAAAACAGTTCCACTAGCATTGAAAGCACAACAAAAGATCTGACTATTTTGTTGGCCTGCAGTAGAAGAAGAAGCCGTGCTCTTTCCTGCAACTGTTGCAAAGCTCTGTCAAACTCCTTACTCGTTTTTAGAATTTACACATTTATCAAACCAAGAAATAACCTTAATCTTTACCTGCATTAGGATCAGGAGGCCGGGGTAGATAAATCCGAGGCTTAAATTGGGAATACCTTGCATCCCATAATCTACATGAGCCATCATCCCCCGACCTATAGAGCAAGGAAGACATTGCCAAACATGTTTCAAAATTGAGGGGTCAAAAAGACAAGATAGGACTGGCAAAAAAAAACACAATCTTCATGTATGATTAAATTGCTAAAAAGAATATGCAGATAACTTGATACATTATCCAATACATTAGAATACTCAAACAACGTGCTTTAAGCACGTCACACATTTATGGCCCAAACTGAATATACATGTTTGGCAATGTCTTCCTGGTGAATAACCAACAAGAGCATGTGAGGTGAAATGATGAGCATGAGTAACATAGTCATAGCATTAAAATTAATATGTTAGTCGTCATACAAAGCCAGACTGAACAGCTTGGTTTTTCAATTCGAAGACCACAGTGACTAAGAAAGAAAAATAGACAGAACAAAAAAATATCATAAGAAGTCTTACGATAGAAGCTGGTATACAGCACTAGGTCTTGGGCTGAAAAAAATTGCATTAACAGATCCTGTATGCCCGCGCAAAACTGAAATTGGTTGCCCATCTGGCAAACGCCACTGTCAAACCACAATGAGTCGTAAGACACTGGGAAAGACAAAAAATAGCAACAAAAGGCCATATTAGAGACAGTAATCAGAAACAAGATAACTAACTGTTCGAATGACACAGTCATTTGATGCAGATGCCACCAGAGCATTGTTGGAACTCACAGCCACGTCGGTGATGTCACCCTTAAACAAAAGCAGGTGTAAGCAGGATATTTATATGCTGTAGGAATTTAGCCACGGAAATTGCCAGTGGGACAGGTAGTCCAAGCATCTTAAAGTACCTCATGTCCTCGGCAACTAGCCAAGCAATAAGCGGTTTCCATCGACCAAATTTTTACCAGACGATCATCTGACCCAGTAATGACATATCTTCCTGAACGATCGAACATAGCTGCAAAATTGAAGAAACAGCAACATAATAAAATAGTGCTTAGACAATTTCTCTGCTGAAATTTAGATGAAAAGTGCTTAATGAACATACAAAACTACATATCAGCAAATACATTACAATAGTTGTCATATCATTCAAAACTTAATACACCTCCAAGCATCATACAAACATTGTTCAAACTGAATGATCACAGAATTAACGAACAGGGTTAACGTCACATAACGGTAATACTGAATTACTGATTATAAAGCACACAATTTTCTTCTTAAATCAAAAGATGAAGACAACATCCAACACAATAGCACAGAAGTATATTCTGTGGCTGCGTGCCTACATCGATATAAGTCAGAAAATCCACCGATAACACTACAAAGTTCCAAGATGATTGCTTCCGCTTTTCTTTGCTTCCACTTCTCGTCTTCTCTTAAAGCTCAGCATTTTGTACAAGAATGAGTACATGAAGATAAATGGATTTCAAGGTCTCTTAGAAGCAATCCGTAGAATCCATAATCTTTTATGTGAGGGTTTAGAGTTGGTGCGTTGAAGCCTTGTATTTTTAACTCTGCAATGTATACACGATGCTGAACTTGGTCTGGAATTGAGAGATAATGAAGCTTCATACATTGATGTGAGGTTCTCAATTAAGAAATCCATACTACCTAAAACTTTGCAGCCATGTAATGTTGGCCTGGTATTGTTTTCTATGGATGCATACTTATCTTGTTTTAGCCTGATAAAGCTTTTTCCCTCCTGTCTAATGTTTTTGGGCTTGGCAACAGTTAGGTATAGGCGTATAGCAACTAGGTTTATCAGGGAGTATCATTTATTATTACCTTTTCTAATGCACACATGCGTGCATTTCATACAAAATATTAAATAGTTGAAACTAGAAAAAAGCCGAACTAAGAAAAACCCAACAACAATATCAGAGCCTTAATCCCAAAATGATTTGGGGTTGGCTGACATGAATCATCCTTTAGAACCATCTCTGGGTGGTCGCACGCCTCAAAATGCGAAAAGATAGACAGAGACAAGTGAAAAGCAAATGGGAAGTGAAACATAATACAGAAGTCAGCTTAAACTCAATACAAATTAATAACAGACTAACAGTAGTTTTACAAAAATAAAAAATAAAAGTAAAAGTTAATGTTTCGGAAAATCTTAAAAGTAAACAAAGTATGATTATGTAGGAAGTTTTCGAGTAAAACGTTTGGTAAATCAGAAGGCCTTTTATCACTACAGAAATCAGAACCCAGAGTCCAGACAAGTATTCATGACTGATGACTCCATCTCAATCCCTTCCAGTTTCATTCCTTCATCCATATAAATGCACGCATTTTTAATTCTACGCCCAAGAACCATAGGCTATGTGAGTATTTTTTTTTTTTTCTTCCGAATTTGCTCTCTGATAGAACAGAACAGCCTGTAACCGTTTAAGAGAAGAACATATGCATCTAAAGTCTGGTTTTACTACACTTAGGTTGTTCACTATTCAATGTCTGCCGTTGCCATGATATAAATATATCCTTTCCTTTTTAATTTCATGACATTATTAAGGGTCAAACTACAGCCTTCGGATTGATTAAATGCTTTTCAAATGACAAATGCCTTTAGCCAACATATAAAGAAAGAACAATCATAAAAAAAACTGCTCAAAAACCCTCTATCCTTGGATATATTTACATCTAAAATCATATAAAAGTAGTCAGCTTACCACAATAAACAGCATCACGGTGCCCCCTTAGCTTCTTAATATTCTGCATCTTTTGCACCAACATTGTTGGCTTTGCAATAGTATAACACGCTGCAAGCGTAGCTGGTGCTCGACGGTGTCTAGAAAATCCACCACCAATTTCTCTTAATCTCAGCCCACGAACCTGATCAGCTTGCAGATGAGGCCAACGCATGTGAATAGGAGGTTTATACGTACTTTTCTTTTCTTTTACATCATCTGCTTGAAAATATAACTGAATAAATCAACTCTACGCTTCTTAATAAAAGGGCATGAAATTTGTAACATAGTGACTAATCAAAGTACTCAATAAGGAACTAGAGCAATCACAGCTGAAAAGTAAAGAGCTTACAGCCTAATAGTGAGAACGATCCTTCCCCTAAAAGTGTAGGAACATCAGCAGCATTAGGTACATTTCTAGCAACCACACCTTGCAGTGGATGGACTTTATTCAGTAGAAGCTGCTTTAGAAGCCTTATTAGGTGATCCTTTTCAATATATCCATATCTACAGAAAAAACCAACGGAGTCTCATAAAGCATGCCAACAATATCATTTTATGATGCCGTAACATTTCAGGCCTAGATAAACATATTCACTATAGTACTACATCCTCCATTCACTTAAATTCACTACACTACCTTATGTGCCAAAGTTTTGCGAGATCCTAATTAAGTGATAGAAGAATATGGCACACTCCAACATGTGAATGTTTTGAGGGTTATTTATTATCCAAGGTGGAAAGGTAGTGAATCGATTGGAAAGCCGCAAAAGAAAAATGACGTATATTCAAATGAATAAATAGCTTATCTGTTCTGATAGATGATCAGCACTATCAGCAACAGGAATAAAATGCTCATTACGAGCTAGACAAAAGGTAAATGTACCTCTCTGCTACTTTATTGTAACTTAATGGAAACGACATGCCATCATCATTTTCATCACCATTGGGTACCCCGCTCCTTGAGTACCAGGCGTGGTATCTTCTAGGTAAAAGATCGTGTTCCAGGAGCTCATTCCAAAACTGTCCACAAGTTCTTTGACATGGTCCAGCAGACAAGAAATGCATGATGAGAAAATAAACTTCTTTAAGATCAACATCCACATCAGTCTCCATGTCAGCATCCAGTAGTTCTGCTTTCTCCTGTTTCTTAAGAGGGAAACTCAATGGTTTCACTTTAGCAGTTTGATTGCCGGAAGGTATGTGCTTTTCAAGAGCCATAATCCCTAAGACATAGTAGCAAAGCCAGAAACCAGTCACCACAGAACCAATCGATTAAATGACATAAACAATTTTCTTATTCAAATTAGAAGTTCAGCAGCATCGGCTATTTCCCTCTACATTTGCAAGCCTAAGAGGGTAAGATTATCTCCCTCTATCATTTCAACTGTCTCATGTGTTAATGGTCTCAGTCTGGTTCTCACAAGTTTAGTAAGAAATACGCCGAAAATGAGCAGTACAAGATGGAACATCATTATAGAGATGTAGTCATGACAAGTCGTACATACATTTGGCGGCATATTCGTTTAAGTCAACAAAACAGAGAATCTAAAACAAACATGACAAAATGGAAAACTCGGGATATATTTGCAAGATTAGGAATATGGGCATAAATTTTGGAGGAAAATAAGAGGACCAAATTACCCCCTAATTTCAGTGTTATCAGAGAATTGGCAGTGAGTTCAAAAGTATTACTCTAGACAATGATTAATTGCAGTGCTTGTAAAACTGCGAACTATGTAGCATGGAAAGAGTAGAGAATGACATGTCGAAATGCTCCTAAATTTGGGGTCCAAATGAACATCACGTAAAAGAGCACACCTAAGATCCGAAATATCTAGAGTATTCCAAATTCCAATTCAACTGTTGCCACCCGCAGCCAGGATACTATAGATTTCTTCTCTAGTACAGTAGTACTCTACAATATATTTTGCATATGAGAATAAAAATACTTTTGTGTGCATCACCATCCATTACTTCAAAAAACTGAACGCTAATTATTTCAGAATCCAACGTCGGCAACCTTACAAACAATCCTACGTCATCCTACTGACATATCCTCACTGGTTTGGGGTAGACAGAACACCTACAAAAAGCACATTGTTTGAGCTGCATCATGATTGCGAAAATCAGCGAGCAGTATTCTGACCTATCTACAGACCTATCTACAGATCTACTCAAAAAATAAAATAAAAAAATAAAGTTTGAGCAATGACGCACGAATTGTCCAGCAAACAAACTTCCGACTAAACTACACCTTGTGGATTAAAGCCACACACAAGCGTCTCTCACAGCCAGAAATTTAAGCCCATCGCCTCTACGCAAATCAGAAGCCTAAGGCCCTAAGTATAAAACTGAGCCTACTTCCAAAATTGAGGCAATATGGATAATTGGAAACAAGGGGGAAGACGTACATATGTTTGCTAATTCGGGATATAAGAAATCGAACCCCCAATATGAGCTTGATTTTTAAGCTCCCTTGATTGGAATATGAGAGTGCATAAGCCTTAAATCTAAACACACCTGGAGTGCACTTAATTGCAAGACTCCTGAAATCACTAGCGAGAGTGTTTGGGGTACCTGTAATACGCTTTTGCATAAGGCGCAGCTAATGACATGCACTACTAAAAAAATTATTGTTTCGTCTTCTAGTTTTTTATTTTTCATTCATTGTCCCTAGTCCCTACCTTTCCTACCTTTTATTTTTTAACATGTTACAGTGTTCTAAATTCATAAAGGAGTATAGTCGCACTGAAAAATATTTTAAAATACAATGCGCCTAATGAAAATGAAGTGCACGCCTATACCTCACACCTTCCGCCTCCTCACCCAGGCCCTCATCACCACTGTGCGCCCTACACCTTTTAAAACTAGGACATTAGCTCAATTAATCCTAAAAACCTAAAGGCTACTCAGCTAGATACAGCATAGTAATCTAAGAGCCCTAATTGCACCTGGCCAAGAAGGCAAGAACAAAAACCCTTCACTTCACTCATCTCTACCAAACATAAACCACAATTGCAAATCGTAACAACACAAAAGCAAAACAAGATAAATACCCTAGTTTCAAATCTCAACCAGGCCAAACAAGATAAATTACAATGCGCCTAAAATGAAGCGACGCCTACACCTCACACCTTCTGCCTCACCATAACAGGCCCTAATCGCCATTGTGCCCCTCGCACCTTTTTAAACCAAGACATGGCTCTATTAATCCTAAAAACCTAAAGGCTACTCAGCTAGATATATATAGCATAGTAAGTAAGAGCCCTAAATGCACTAGCCAAGAACAAAAATCCTTCACATCACTCATCTCTACCAAACAAAATCCACAATTGCAAATCGTAACAACACGAAATCAAAACAAGATAAACACCCTAATTTCGAATCTTATCCAGGCCAAATAAGATAAATTAAAACATGTCTCGATATATTCGAGTTAAAAATGCAAACCTTTTAGAAGCATGTGATCCCTAAGCAAAGGTCAACCAAAAGGGCAATATCCAGACACTAAAAACTCATATATATGCCTCCAAAACCTTGAATTACAATCAACCATAATCGCATTCCCCTGAAACACCCAACAAATTACCAATTTAATCACTCAAATTCCCAAAATAATCAAACTTTTCATCAACCCATCAAAACAAACACACAAACAAACATATACAATACACAATCAACAAGATCCATAAATAATTCATACATGCAACAAAACCCATCATTAAAATCAACAAAAACACAAGAATTACACCAAATAAAACACAATGTTCATAATTATAATAATCACCTTCAATGGAATTGCATTTCTTAGCCCAAGAACTGAAAAACTCTGTCTTTATTAAACTAATTACTCAAATATAATGAAATAGTGAAATTGGGTGCACAAAAATTAAGGGTTTTAAGCAAAATACAATAAAGTTTTGAGAATTAAATTGTGGGATTAAAAAAACCTAATTAAAATTAAAATTGAAACCATATTTTTAATTTTTTTTATTTAAGTACTATGGTGAGAAAAAAGAAAACGAGAGGGGGTTGTGAAAAAACACCAGAGATGAGAACGTCGAAGCTAGAATTTTTTTTTAATTATTTTATTATTTTTATTTAAAACAAAATTTGGGTAATATTTCCTTTTTTTATATTAAAAATTAAATTAAATAAAGGAGGTACGTGATTTGATAGAGGTACGCATACTTTTCCTTTGTTGCTTTTTGTTTTGTTTGTAAATTAAATTAAAAGGAAAAAAAAAAGTGATGATTTGAGGTAAAGGAAAAGATATTTGAAGATATTGGATGTTTGTGGCCCATCATATTGGTTGGAAGATTGAGCCCAAACAAACATGAAGGCCCAATCCAACATAGGGCTATGTGACTTGTAACTTGACAACTAAATCGATTTTCCCAAAAATATTAATCGAGTATGTTACACTTTACTTTCGAAAAAAAAAATAGAGGGCTGATTTTCATCGTCGACGTTTTAGTAACTATAGTCGACGTTTTCATTCCAAAAGACGCACTTGCCCTTTACACTTTATCTCTCTAAAAAAAATTCTCTCAAATTCTCTAAAAAAAACCAACTAAAAAAAACCAACTAAAAAAAAGCAACTAAAAAAAACAAAAAACATATGAAGAACAACAATTAA
>JAYMSF010000585.1:0-15000 GCA_036897335.1 Silene vulgaris | reverse complement strand
ATTATTTCCTAAATTATTTTAAAGTTCTTTTGACTTCTTTGTAAACTTCACTTAGATAATTTGATACAAGAAATTTAGAGATTAATATTATTAATAGCATTGTGACTTATAGAAGTCCTAACTCCTAAGCATCATTACGAAAATATTGAAGTTGATTAATTTCGGCAATTAAAAAGTAATGATGTTTTACATAAATTGTGCTCCTTTACAGAAAACGAATTTGCTAATTTAAGGTTTTTTTTAAAGTGGATATAGTAATTTGTTGATTCACATCTTGTTGATTTCATTGTACACATCTTACACAGTCATTTTAAATTTAAAGATAAATGCTCTAGTTTTTCTTAAGACGCGGTATACGTCTTAAAATTAAAATGTGTTAAACATTAATACATCATCTCACTTAAAGTCGAGTAAAAATGTATTTAACAGTAAATATAAATTATACGTATGAGATTTAATGAATGATTTGAGTCATGTTAAGCTTAATTCGATGTCTTGTCCTTGGATTCTTTGACCTGAAGTCCTTAAACTTGTTCTGTTCCTCTTTACCTTGTCATGAAATAGGAAAGCAAAACCTAGCATTTGGAGGTTCCGAGAAAAGTCCCTATGATGCTTAAGTCAGTCCTTGGTTCTATGAAATAGTTCTCCTTAACCGGCTAAGCCGTGCCAATTTCGTATTGTGCTGAAATGGGTCGTGGGCCGTTTAGAGGCATGCCAAAAGCGCAACAGGCCGCGCGTCAACTTCCATCTCTATTCTCTAATTTAAGTGAGAATTTGTCCAAATATTCCGGGAGAGAAATTAGTGTGACCCGTAAAGGTGAAGTCTAGTGGTTAAAACTTGGGTGAAATTCCCAGGAGATTCAGGTTCAAGCCTATCCAAGAGCAAATATTGTGTAACATTCTTGGCCTGGGTCCATGCCTAATAGACTCCGAGCATGTCACTCTCGGAGTCTCGGTTGGCTTACCTGGTTTACGGGGTTTGCAGGCTATCTCGTATACGCGAGAGTTTAGCCAATGCGCACCTAAAAGTTGAAATCATTTTTCAATTAGAACACACACACCATCAGCGGCGGACAGTTCCTAAATTAGAGGAAGCGAGTGGATAGCAAACATGTAAAGATAGTGTCATAATATTCGGCGGACAACGCATGTGATGTTTCATCCCCACCTTAATTTTTTGCTTAATCTAAATTAACCCTTAATTGTGTCTATTATTTATAGGAACATTGATTTGTTATGCAGAATTAAAGTTAGTACTTGAGTTAGATCTCCTTGCACTCCATGCTAAGACTCCTAACCACAAGTCCCTTCTCTCATTATTTGAGTACTTGACTTTAAATTCTACCCACTAATTTTGAAGATTATGGATATAAAGGAATATGATAATGCCGAATATGAAAACTACTTTGACATTTGTCATGTAAGAGGTTCCAGAGCATTATTTTAATATATATTTGAAAATACGATTGAGATTGTACTTAGGTGGCTAATGAGTTATGCTCGCGATTAGTTCATAAAAACCCAATACATTTGGAATACGATGAAGTTTTGAGGTACCAAGACAGACACTTTTCATCACCACCGCTAGTAAACTTACTCATTTGGCCTAAACTAATCATCTACTACATACGTCGATACTCGATACCTTCTACATTTTTATTTTTATTTTCAGGATGAACAATATATAAAGATTTCCCTAAGTCAACCCAATTTGTGAGACCAAACAAGTCAAATGAAGTCATGGGTGTTTAAAATCTACAATAAAATGCATGTGAATTGTATCAGTAGTCGATTTATGGCAACTTCAACCATCCAACCATAACTACGGCCCATACATACAATATGGGCGAGGGTAACTAACAGAGTTATCCATGTGAAAAGTACCGCGTACAGATGCAAATCACGTAACATTCATCAATAAATGTTGAATGAACACAGAATGCACCAAAAAACAATGTAACGGCGGAGCAATGAAGGCGGAAATAAAAGGGCATTGCGAGAGATTAAATTAAGACGGTCTTAAGTAAGACTAACTAAGACGTCTTCCACACGATTACATAGCAGTTTCATTATTCTAGACAAAATAAACTGACAATAATCTATAATCTAATAATTAACAAACATCTTTCTTAACTATGATATGCTGATTAATAAAATATGGGTTTAATTTACACAATCTATGTCTTATACTTGTACTGTCGGTATAATTTAATTCGTCCAGTTGCCGGTATATGCCAAACAGACGAACAGGGCCGCTGTCTCTTCTTACCCTCACTTTTAGAGATTGCTGTATGTGAGCATGTGCTGATAAATACTAGGATTACACAAAATCTCATTTCAGATTCCGTCTGGGGACAGACTTATGTAACCAATTTTAAATGTTACGGAGTAACATTTTTACCTATCGTTCTAGAAATGATCAGATAAGTCTATCTGAAACTTTCGGACAGAATATGTCGTTTGAGATGAGACCTACTAGCTACTGAATTCTCAACACCCCCACTAACATGTACTCCCACACACATGTGGCTACTGGCTACTTCACTAGCAATCATAATTTTTCATTTTTCTTTTCAGAAAAAATTCAATATTATTACATAAAAATGTCAGAATGCCGATAAAATGTCTATCGACGTCTATCGTTCTTGACACTATCACACATGGAAACAACCAGACATTCAGTCCTATATACGAATACAACCATAATACTTCGTACAAGATAGAATGACCTAACGAGATATATAAATGGGGTATTAATGAAAAACTATTCCGTCAAGGCGTATACCTCATACAAATACTCCGTAAACGGTGTATTAATGAGATATATAAACGGGGTATTAATGTTTTATGGAGTCAGGGTTGAACAGACAATTAAAAAGGGGCATTTTTAAAGCAGAAGAAAACAGTTGACACACTGGCAGTGATAGGCATACAAAATAAGCAGGAGTCAAGAGTAAATTAGAGGAGTGTAAATAACGTCACGCCAAAACCGCGTATAAAGTATACCAAATTGCCATTTGCCAGCTGCAAACCTCTAAATTATTATATACTCCCACTCTTCTCGGCATACAAGAGCCACACTATTTTGAAAAAGAAAACAAAGAGGAAGATCACTTTTGACAAATTTTTTTTTTTCGACAACAGTAAACTTTTGACAATTGACATTATGAAATACTCAAATGCCGATAACAAAACATCAAAATCAAAACCGCGTCCATAATTACCAATTTGAACCTCGGGTCCCAACTAACAAACAATAACGTTATTACTTATTAGACTCTATTTTCTGACACAAATTCTTGTTTCAGACGGACACTTATCGTCTTATTTTTCAGAAGAGCATATGTGACCATTTTAAAGTTAAATATAACCATAATGGTATAAGCAGTCTTACAGTTTATGTTAACTTGTGATCATATTTAACTGTAAAATGGTTAAAAAATCCCGTCTTATTATTTCAGACCAAAAAGGCCCGAAGCAAGACTATTTGATGTTTTGATGATATATTCTTAACAATCTTTCATTAATTAGCTTAATAACGTGTTTTTTTAGAGCACGCGTTAGAAAAACCGTTGTTAAATATAGGTCTAAGTCCTGAACAAGATAAAAGAAGAAAAGAAAATTAAAAGGTTAACAAAAAGTTATAGCCCGTGTTTCATTCTGCATTCCAAACGTTTCACATAGGAACAAATAGAACAAGTAGAGGAATTAGAGGACTTGGTATTTGGCAATTTCCAAACTAAGCACAAATGTGAGAGACCCCCGTTTAAAGTTGGCTTGGCTCTAGATGCGGATTATCCACATCTTGAGCCAGGTTGTGATGCACCATATAATGCTTTTACAAAAATAGATCATGTCAAGTAAATTGTATTGACGATGTTTGGCCAGTTAATGGATCCTACTACTGGTTGTACGTACTCCGTATATGAATATTGGCTCTTTTAAAGAGTTGAACTTTAAATTGGCTCGATACATTTACAAATACACTCTATATAACTGTGTGTAGGATTTTTTTTTTCGACATATAAGACGGGCCATCGTGAATTCAAAAATAACTAGAAGGCGGCCCCAAAGGTCCCACAAAATAGCACCATTTGCGGTGGTATGAACTGTAAAACAGGAAAACAGTAGTAGCCACTATTAGTATTTAAAATGATCAAACATCACTCACTTTTCTTTATCTTCAATTCTTCACCCACTTCCTCTCTCTCTTTCTCTCCTTCACTTACTAAAATCACTCTTTGCACTGCATTCCTGCAACTAATCCCCCATTTCTCAGATCTCACTATCTACCTTACATTTGTGTCTCCATTAATTTCCGCCATTACAATGGCGAGAACAAGCTTCATACTAACTTACATTACTGCCATTGTGGCTATATTCAGCTTTACCATCACAAATGCAGATGACCCTTATAGATTTTTCACTTGGACTGTCACTTATGGAACCATTTACCCCCTTGGTGTCCCTCAACAGGTTACTTTCCATTTCTATACCACTCTTTCTCGGCTTTTATTGGTTAAACACTCATTACCACTCGTAATCAATATATGAAAGGACCGTCTAACACGGTAAAACAGTCTTATAGTGTTTTTTTGGTGCTAGAGCAAATGGAGTCGCTATTTAGGCCTCGTTCTTTTGGACTTAACTTCAGTTTAGACAAATTCAGTCCAAAAGAATAAAGGCGGGATAATGTTTTGAATTTAGCTATTTTGGGTTATGTGTTTTTTTGGGTACAATATGGTTTTAGTAAGTACTAGAGATCTATGAAACTAATTTTGTTGGTTTGTATAATTTGGGCAGGGCATACTGATAAATGGACAGTTTCCTGGACCTCAATTGGATTGTGTCACAAATGACAACATTGTACTAAATGTTGTTAATAAGTTGGATGAGCCTTTCCTTCTCACTTGGTATCCTCTTTTCTTTTCCTATTTCCATAATTGCTGTTTATAACTCGCCTTTCCGATTTCGTCGTCACCAAATCACCCTCCCTTTATGTTTGTTGTGATCTAGTTTGAACACCTTAGTAATTATCCTTTTGGTTGAAGGGAGGCTAGGGAGATTCGAAGCTGTAACTTTAGTTAATACTCCGTAGTTATTACGTCTATCTTAACCACTAAACCAAGACTTTGATTAACTTAACACAAAAACGTATATGCGACATTTTTTTTCCAGACCACCTGATAATGTATGCGTAAAAATATAGTTGATCTGACAAGTTAGTTTAAGATATCTATGCTCAAACCTAGTAGAACCATTTAGCTCCGCCACTGCTTCTCGACTTGTGTGGATATTCAAATGTAGCAAATGCGTGTGGTAGTACTTACGAACACCTGCAAACAACAGGAATGGAATTAAGCAAAGGAAAAACTCATGGCAAGACGGAGTCTTGGGAACCAACTGCCCAATCCCTCCTAATTCGAACTACACATACAATTTCCAGCCCAAGGATCAAATTGGATCCTACACATACTTCCCGTCGACTGGTATGCACCGAGCAGCTGGTGGGTTTGGAGCCCTTAATGTCTACTCTAGGCCTAGGATTCCGGTTCCCTATGCCACCCCTGCTGGTGACTTCTCTTTGCTTATCGGTGATTGGTACAAGACTAGCCATAAGGTTAGTCATTTTGTTATTAAATGTACCAAGTTTATGGTTCGGTGTAATTACTTCAGTTTGAGTTTAACATTGTGGCACATATTGCATTATGCAGACTCTACAGCGAGTCCTGGATGCAGGAAAGGCTCTTTCATTCCCTGATGGCTTGCTTATTAATGGCCGAACTCGTACCTCTTTCACTGCCGACCAAGGTCAGCATCGTACTAACAACACATAACTTCAAAAAAGTTCAAGATTGATTAACTTACAATTGTATCTCAATGAAATAATCTTTGTGATGCCTCATAGAGAGACTGTCTCGTACCACAACCGCTGTGGACACTGATACTGGACATGGTTTGCTTCTTGGTACCGACATAAACTCATTAAAACTGTCGCCAATTCTGTCTTTCAGGTAAAACATACAAGTTCAGAGTCTCAAATGTTGGGCTATCCACCACATTCAACTTTAGGATCCAGGGTCACAAATTGAAGGTGGTTGAAGTTGAAGGATCTAATGTTCTTCAAAATGTATACGATTCAGTTGATGTGCACGTGGGCCAGTCTCTTTCAATCCTTGTGACCTTAGATCAAGCTCCTAGGGACTATTACATTGTCGCTTCCACACGGTTCTCTCGGATTGTCCACACTGCAGCGGCGGTTCTCCACTACTCCAACTCTAAAACGCAGGCCTCTGGACCTTTGCCTGCTCCCCCTGCTGGCGAATACCATTGGTCAATGGAGCAAGCCAGATCCTTCAGGTGGAATCTAACTTCAAATGCAGCCAGGCCAAATCCTCAGGGATCTTACCACTATGGCGCAATCCCAATTTCAAAAACCTTTGTTTTAGGCAACTCAGCACCTCTAATCAATGGGAAACAACGTTATGCCATTAACCGAGTGTCTTATATTCATCCTGGTACCCCATTGAAGCTTGCTGATTACTTCAACATTCCCGGAGTATTCAGCGTGAATTCAATCCAGAGCAGTCCATCTGATGGTGCCGCGTACCTGGGTACATCTGTTTTGGGGGCTTCTCTCCACGATTTCATCGAGGTTGTGTTTCAAAACGATGAGAACACATTGCAGTCTTGGCATCTTGATGGATACGACTTCTGGGTTGTCGGGTAGGTTTCTTCATCTGTCGTGATTCATTGAACACAAACTCCTACAAGACGATGTTGCATGTGAGACTAACAAGATAATAAAATGAGAAATGCAGTAGTATTTGGGTTGGTCTCACATGTCACATGTGAGACCATCTCGTACAAAAGGGTTGGTCTCACATGTGAGATAATCTCATGACTTGAATCCCACTTATCAATTGTGAAATGCGTCTTACATTTAAAGTGACAAATTTGCAGTTTTGGTGCTGGTAAATGGACGCCAAACAGTCGGAGGGTTTACAATCGGAAGGATGCCCTTACGAGACACACTACTCAGGTATATTACTGCACCTTGAACTCCAACCTTAAAAATAAACTACATCCTTGTAAGCTGTATCTATTCCAGACAATGCTCTTACACATTCCAGACAAGGCATACAATCTCCATCATCTCACACAATTAAAATGTTAATCCTCTACTGAGTCCCTTTAATATATCCAAAGTAATGCGACATAAGGAGGGGTAATGTAGTAATCAAGGAGACCATATTTCAAGTCTTGGATCAAAACTCAAAATTTAATACCTGGGTAATACATACTCCATAGAACATTTGTCCTTGAGCACTTGGATCAACTTATGAGAAGATGACCCTTAACAGAGGTGAGGTCTCGGGTATGAGATCTTAGAAATGGAGCGATGTCAAAAACTTGTGAGGCAGTGCTTTATCACCATTATGGTTCTACCTAACTTAAATCAAGACTAAATTTGGTCAATACCAAAAACAAAGCCATCTGCCTATTGTCTCATCCTCATGTTCTTCACTTCATCTAACCAACTTTACAACACTAGATCGTTACAAGCTCATTAAATACGGATCCTAATTCCGGAATTTATCACTAATTAATTATATGGACCATTCATTTGCTTGACCCTTGGTGTTATTTGGCGAATTTGTAGGTATTTCCAAATTCATGGACTGCAATACTGGTGTCATTGGACAACCAAGGTATGTGGAATGTAAGGTCTGCAATGTGGGCACGCCAGTATCTAGGACAGCAGCTCTATCTCAGGGTCTGGAACTCTCAAATGAGCCTGGCTAATGAGTATTTCCCTCCTACTAACATGCTCCGTTGTGGAAAAGCGATTGGGCAACACCATTAAGCCCCCTACTTAATCAAGTACAATAATAGAATTAATAGATTCGTCAGTCATCAGGGTTTGACTGCTAGAGAAAAAATTAGCGAGAAAATTTCCTTAATTTTTCTTTACTTTTATTGTTTATTTTCTTTTCCCTTGTAAGAATTTACATGGGAAATTCCTTGCTTGGTTAATTTATTTGTTCTATTCAAGAATGGAAATCACGAAGTTACTGAATCTACTTCAATTGTTGTCAACAATTAGCTTCAATCAAATGACCTCTCTCAAGTCTCATGGGGTGGGAGGCTTCATCTAGACTCTTAGAGAGCACAGCATTGTTGATGAGAGCTTTTTTCTCATTACTATTATAAAATCCTCACCACTTTAGACAACAGTTAATATGGCTGTTAATATTTCATATTATTCACATTTTAAATCTAAAATACTACAGAATATGATAAATTCTTGAAGTAAACGTGACGACCAAAGCCCTAAGGGAAAACATGTTTACTTCACAAGAATAGAACATGTACACTCCTAAATCACGACCCTTGTTGAACAACGAGACAAATATTTTTCATGTAAGACCAATTTAGATAATATGAAGCAACTAATATCTAATTATTATTCTCATTTGATTAAAGGGGTTTTAAGACGGTCTCACATTAAAAGCATCTCAAAAAAAGGGATCTTTTCAGTGGTGCAGAGGATACCCCAAGGACTACTATAAGTTTATCAGACATAGGCAACATCTCATTTCGGAACAGTGGTAGTGCAATGACTTGGGACTCTTTTAGAGTACGAAATATATGACTAATGAAAAGACATACACAGATTTAGGTAAAGAAGATGGAAGTGTGGAACACCCCAAATATATGGCGGTACAAGCTACAAAAAAACAGGGTACAGCTTCACAGCATTTAACGTACCAGCTTCCGACATCAAATTTAAGATGATTGATGTCCTCTGCCCTCTCAGCGAGTAATCTGACTCGTAGAACCACCACTAGATACTGCCACATCCTGATGATGAGAAAGTTATACTTGGTGAGGCGTGAACTACCTCGTCCGTTGATGAAAATGACCCCTCACAAGATTGAAGAGCGTGAGAAGTTCTCTCTTTTGGATGATGGGAAAAGGGTTTCCGAAATCTTGGCTAAGGAAATGGGGATGGTGAATGTAAGTAGATAACCTCAGGGGAAAATGGGTGAAACAAACATTAAAGGATATCATTATTGGCGTTTTCCTTGCCCTTTCTTGAGAACCCTAACCAAACAGTCCCTCAGAGTATATAGCTTGCCAAATAATCTATTATTGTCAAAATTATCAGCAGAAATCAAGAATGGCCGGGTTAATCTTGTCCTCGAAAATGAACTGATCTGCGCGATTGCACCTGGCCCTGCTGAGTTGAACCAAAAACATGTCTTTGAGCATTAGAAAATAAAACAAAATGAGTGTGAATGCTAATTCCATTGCAACTGCATATCAGAAACCAAATGTACTCCGCAGTAATCAACTGGTAAGAGCATTCATAGTACATACCTCACATATGGTTGAAAATTGATTCTTCAAGGAAAAGATATAATCGTCCAGTGTTATCCAAAAGCATTAATTCATAATTCTCTCGCACCATGATGTCCCCCGCCACTAAACATTCTGATCACACAAGACATCAAACCTAGTTATGCTGCAAACACAACGAAATTGCGGAAATAATCTAAGATCAGTATTGCTTTTAAAAATGAGCACTGCTGTACTGCTCACAAACAGATCCCGCTCTCATCTATATGACAGACAATTAAATGCGAATTAAACCAAAGCAGCATAGACAGCTATTACGTTTATACACAGTACATTGATATTAGGGATAAGATTAACTTGACACTCTTAACTCTACTCACAGGTAAATTTAAAAAATCAAGAGTCAACTCTGAGAATATGAGACTGACATCACCAATTTAATATAATGAAAACAACCATAACAACATAACCCCAGTGCCTCAAAGAGGTGAACATAGAATTATATCAAATATAGATGGGTCAACCTACCGTCTTATTAGAACCTCAGGATTATATGGAAATAACTTTTTCTTATGGAGCTTTTTCATGGCACATTTCAAAGAGAGCAAACATGATTTAGCATCCTGAATTCTGATGATGCAATTCCAGAAAACCTTGCTCCCTGGCTGGTCCTCGTTCTCATACTGCTCAGCTACTTGGTCTGCAGAAGAATCTTCAGGAGATGTCGTCGTTTTCTTGCATCTCTTTCGACAATTACTTTGACAAAAGTGTGTTTCTCCAGCCAAAAGCTGGAGAAATAAGTTCCATGAATCGCATACAGTGCGCAAGGACCTAAAATGGACAAATAATATTTGTAGTTTATTTACAAAGACATCAAGGTAACATACTTCCTCAACGACCATAGTGCGAATTGCGAAATCACCAAAACGGAAATTAAAAACAAATCAATGTGACAGACATCAGATTTTTCTACTAATTCGACTGTATCACCCTTCCCCATAGCACAGTTCCTGATTTTCACCAGATAGATCTCTAGCAAGTCATAGTGAACAAATACTACATGGTACGGAGTATATAATTTGTACCATGCATCTAAATGACCGGAAATTCACCTACATGGTTATCAGTTCATACAGCTCTACAAAAATAAGCATAACCAGAAGAGTTAAAAATAAGCTTACCTTAACATATATTCAGCGCATTTGCTACCTGTATCTTTTGAAATAAGATAGTCAAGAAGCAGTTGATGATCATACTGCAACTGCATACAAAGAAACAGATGGTATAAAAATATTACTTCGTAACATTTAGGACTGAAAGAGAACTTATTACTTCAAAACTCAAATAAATTTGAATGAATAACAAAATGGACGTGGCATACTTACTTCAGAAAGAAATACATGAAGCACGAGTAACGGGTTGAAAAGGTTAGAAATGTGTAGAAGAATATCCCCCTCAGTGTCGCAGCAAGATATTCTGTCTCTGGAAAACAAAAAGAAACCATTAACAAGGCATAGATACTTTTCAAACCTTATAGCCATTATGTTGGTAATCGGAAAGCAACTTTATAAAAATTTAGAAGTGCACATAGTCCCATACTTACATTCTTTCGGAGCAAGATGATAGAGACAACGTTTGCAAGAGTACTTCAAATAACATATCATCCTAACGGTACATTAGAGAGTGAAGTAAGCAAGCAGAAAGACATCAACTTTTTCAATGATACTGCAATCACGATACTATAAAGTAGCCACAAAGCACACATACACGTTTGTATCAAACTATCAACTATATAACCATGAAGATCGTCAGATATGAAAACATAACGAAGTACAGAACAGAACACTTCAGGCATGTAATATAAAGGAATACTTAATCAATAAATTAGTACCAATTATCTTTTCCCTAGTTTTTTCAAAGCACTGCCATGTATCAACACTTAAGTGGATGAAATTTGATTTCACATTTTTACCTTTGACTTATATTTTGAATGAAAGAATATGAAGCTAAAACATGTCTTTAATAACACAGCATGTAACAACTTAGTTTTAGATACGAGTTGAATAAATGCCTAAACTAGTAAACTTAATCCAATATTTCAAGCACTTAGCCGACACAGCTCTCATGAAGGAAGAAGAGGACGCTACGGTAAGTTAATTACAATCACCTTATAAGCTTTCAAAACTTAACTAAGGAAACAACGACAGGGCAAGATGAAATCACGGCAATTTTCATAAAAAAGCAGTCAAAACTCTTAAAGCACAGAAATAAGATCTAAAGACTCTACAAAGCAGAAAACCGAACCTCATGCATGTACAGTCTGACAAAGGATGAAGTAAACTTGAAGCACTTCCCGAGATGCATTTGTTTTTCTGAACAGATTTCAAGAGAAGCTTTCCCCTGAAACCATCCATAAAACTCGAGAAGCCCCTTCTTTCTAGCAAAATGATCGTCACTTATATTTGAGTCATTATCAAAGAGGGAACTTGTTCTTTTACCACCAACAGTCAGGTCAGTGGAATTTCTTGGGTCCATCAAACTAAGACAGCATCTTATAAAAAGGAAAACAGTCTGTCGTTGCAAATGGCACGAGGAAAGATGACAAACTTTCTGATCAAGAAGAGATGAAAGAAACGGAGAACCTTCCAGAGAATCATCCTGATTAGACTGAACTACAGACAAGGGTCTAGAGAGTAAATCTTGAAAGTACTCATGAAGGAGTTGCAACCATAAGAGGGAAATTGAACGATCAAGTTGCATATGAAAGCTGAGTCTTATCATCAGCATCTGCAGGGTAAATTGGTACTTTAGTTTAGTAAAGGGACAACAAATCACTCCAAACAATAGTTCATAAGCAACAAAAATCAACTACATATTAAAAAGTAGTTTGCTGCCACTAGGTTCGGTTTATAAGCAACAAAAATCAACTACATATTTACCAAAAATTTGTGCTGAAAATATGCAAGAATGCGTCCATCTATAAAACTCAGCTCTTCAGCTAGGCACCAACGTACAATTTTAGGAAGAATGTCACAGATCTTGCGGAGATTAGCATTTTTATTAAGAG
Source organism: Silene vulgaris (assembly GCA_036897335.1). Classification (NCBI taxonomy): domain Eukaryota; kingdom Viridiplantae; phylum Streptophyta; class Magnoliopsida; order Caryophyllales; family Caryophyllaceae; genus Silene; species Silene vulgaris. The sequence continues at coordinate 2,570 of JAYMSF010000585.1, read as the reverse complement.
AACCAGCTACAGCTTCAGCAGAACCAATCAATCCAACTAAAGAGCATAAAAGCTGAACAAGATTTCCGGCTAACAGGGTCTTCACTTCTGTGTTTCCATCACCAGAAGAAGCTCTAACATCCATAATGGTGTCGTTCTGAACGTCATTTAGAACATTCCATGGAACTTCCGAAATATAACTACATAACGAATCTAGAACTATATCCACAAGTTCCGCATCTTCCTCCCCCTTTAAATCTTTTACTATACCGCGCAGTACCCGAGTAATTACACTCACACCATTCCAACTTAGAATGAGACCCGAGTTTGCTGGGATAGAGTTTAAGTTCTCGACTCCATTAAATGAAGGTTGTATGATATTGCTTAATCCAGACTCAAAGGAAACACATAACAGACGAATAAATGTATTCCAGTTGTCTCCCTGCAATTGGTTGTAACAAGTCAATTAATTTGAGAACAAATACCGCTTCCTTATAAGTTGGGATAGTAAAGCCACAGAGGTACATTGTAGCATACAAAGGCCAGAAGATACTCCGCAATGACCAGAAAATTGTTGCCAACCAAATGATGGATGTGTTTATTGTCAAAGTTCAGCAATGAAATCTGTCAATGACAAACGAACAGAAACAAGATCATGTTGTCAAGTCAAATTCTTAAATCATACAATAGTTAACAAGTTAACAACGTAAAATGTATAAAGAATATTTCACCCGCAGTGCACATCCAAAGAGCATGAAGAAATGTAAGTACTAAACATATCAGATCCGGATTTATGTAATGGTGTATTTGAGAACTAGAATTTTATCTTCAAATTCAGATTTGAGCCAAATAGTGTTTCAGAAAAATCATGAATTTGGATTTTAAAAAATCCCAACCAAATTCGAACAATTAATAAAACAGTCAATCTGAAATAACACCTATCCTGGTGTCTTTTAGAATTCAACAGTTTCTATTTTTCACTTGTCTCTCTTTTCCCTTCTACCCTGTGATTCCCAACCCAAAATTGTGCCACCTCGTGCCACCGTTTCTGGCAATGCCGCCCAAACTCCATCTACCTTCTACATGATTCTATCTCATTGGCAGCGATGATGTGGAAATTCATGACCATATCCAAATATCATCAGCAGATAAAATGGTGTCCCGACTCCTGAGCTACCTATAAGAGGAACAGGCCTAAATCCATCTTGTCCAAGCCTAACTCATAAATGTGATGTTGACCAGTCCAGCGATGGATTCATGTTTATGTTTATTATGGTTTGTGATAATTTACACCATATGAAAATATGAAATCATCAAGCACATCCTAATGGCAATTTTACTCGAAATTATGTCAGAATCAAAGTATCTCTTCCAATTCCAAATAGCTGCATTTTATCATGCATTCGGTACTAGCGGCTTTTTAAAAAGGGAAGGGGGGTACAGAAGAATCAAAAATCCGCAAACAGATAATAAATCGTGTCGGAAATGAGAATATCATTCAAGTGAAGATTAAAGGGTACCAATATAGAAAAAATAAAAGGCAAGCAATCATGCTCCGCAGACTGTGAATCAGAAATTGGACAGTTGCATGATTGTTGTTGTTGTTCAGTGTCTTGATTATTAATCCAGTGCCGAATTTGACGAACAATCTGGAAAAATTAGGGTTTTAAGTTGAAAGTACAAAATTAACACAACAATTTCAAAATCGTAATGAATACAAAGAAGAGAAAAACACCTGAGAGAGAGAAACGAGGATATCTTTTTCGGTTTCGGGTTTCGAAGAACTCTGCTTCAGTTCCTGTGACAAATTAAGATGAATTGATAAAATTAGGGGTAAATTAGGAGAAAAATCAGTGTAAACAAAAGTAAAAAAAACGAAGAAGGAAGGAGAGTGTGAATGATTGCCGGAAATAGGTGGAGAGAACGGTGGATTAAGGCGCAGAGACGGCAGACGGCGACGGCGTCGGCGTTGTTGCGAGTATCGGACATTGTTGTTCTGGTTAAAACACACAAGCTTCAACACGATCACTGCGGGCTTTGGCGCGCTTCTGCCTAGTATACTCCACGGTCTCTTTTAACGGTTGATGCGAGAGAGTGTTATCGAGGTATTAAAATAGGGTGGTGCTCATTCATGTACAAGTTTTACTCATTCATGGATGTAAATGACTGTAATATCCCTTTTATTTTAATGATTTTATTTTAATACCCTTCTTACAAACTCTATGTCTCTCTTCTTTATTTACTCTTTTCTCATTCTAACTACCACCCCGTCAGCCACCATCCACCACCCTCACAGCCGCCTCCCTTGCGCCACCGGCTATCAAATGATATCACAAATCCGCCTCCCAACAATGATCTTAATCAGGTCTATTTCTCTTCACTTGTTTATTCGGTTCGATTCGATTCGATTCGATTCGATTCACTTCCAGGCGAGAAAGAGGAATTGAGACCGATTCGATATATTCAATTCTAGTTCTTGTTGCTCATAAAAGTAGTATCAACACCATTCACACAATTAGTAAACATGGGAGCAAGATCAGGTTAAGTATGAAAAAATATACTTCGCCTCATATATAGTAACAAGAACAAGG
>JAYMSF010000584.1:0-15006 GCA_036897335.1 Silene vulgaris | reverse complement strand
GGCGGGGGGGGGGGAGGGGGGGGGGGGGGGGGAGGTTCAGATGTACACAACTCAACTCTCTTTAGGATCATTTGTGTTTCATATGTGTGAAGCTTGTCATCAATAGACGGTTTTGCATGGTGTAGAGCGGTGGTACTATAGTGTTGGTGAAAAATGTTGTTAGGTGTGTGTGTGTGTGTAGCTTTAATTAAAACACAGAGATACTAGCCTTAGTGTTTCAGTAAAATGGCTTTGAGAAACAATTTTTTTTTCCTCTATTTTGAACTCCTTTTTTTTAAGGATGTTGTGAACCAACTTATATGCATCATAACCATTTATGTTTTCTTGCTCAATTAGGTACCAGTGAAGACACTTGTTATTGATGGAAATTGTAGAGTGGAGGATAGAGGCTTGAAGACTCATCATGGACATGTGAGCTTCGTGTTACCTTGATATTTTATGCGGTTGCTTCTTTTTCATGTTTGGAAGGATACAATCACCTTAATCCACTATGTTCCAGTTACCAAAGTGCATAGGTTGCATTTGCATATGTCCAATGATTAATAATACTCGTATAATTTCTTTTACCTTTACTGGCGTTATGGTTTCCTTTTTGAGTCAACATAGAGAAGTTTTTTTTCTAATAAATAAACAAATAAATTAGTTAATGTTCTTATTACTGTATTTATATTGCTGGATATCCAGATGGTCTATGTTTTATGCGTGTACAACATGAAGGACAAGTATCACCGAATTACGGTGAGTTCACTTCCTCTCTATTCTTCTAACTATTACATTTTTAAGTATACCTGGTTTATGACTTCTCCCACTTCTGTATATGATTCTAAGTTGGTGAAAGTTCACTCCTTTTTCTTTGCACCTTGTGTTCCTTTCCTTTATAATGTTCTAGTTTAGCTGTTAGATTCTAAGCCTTTTTTACATTTAAAACAAAATATGATGTTTAAACCAAATTCTGATCTGTCTTTGTTGTGAAGATGGCAGCATTCAACATCCAAGAAGCACTAATCTGGAAGGAAAAAATTGAGCAAGTGATCGACCAGGTCTACCCCTGTTATATGTGCAGTTACAGTTACAGTTGCAGTGCATGATTTTATCATTTAGTTCTAACCTGTTGTTTTCTTCGATTCATGAATATATAATATACTTGCTGAAGTTCCTTTTGCAGCACCAGCAATCACAAGTTGCTAACGGCAAAAAGTACATATCGTTTGAGTATAAAGCAGGATCAGAATCCATGAGAAATGATTCTTCCTCAGACCGTGAAAGTCAGTAAGTGGCTCTGGCTTGTTTATTTAATTTCTGGATCTTGAAATTATCATGCATGTTTCTAGTTATTTATACTAGTAGTGCATCTGTTTGAGATAGTGTAGTTGAATCATTGTGGCATTGACTCCATAGGCGGTGTCTGTTTCAAAATAAAATAGCGGTTTGGAATTAGAAATTGGATTATTGAAGAGTTGGTACACATCAAGAAAATTTTTTATATGGTGTTAAATAAACTTGGCTTTTGTTTATTCGCTAGACCCACATATTTTTGCAGCATAGATCATAGATCCCACCTCTTATTTCTTCCAGCACTTCCACCGCCAGTTATAACCATGATTGAATTGTGTAGTCCCTTGTTGGAGATTTTTTTTAGATATGGAGGACTAGTTTTTGTTAGGCAATGAGCAGATAGGTAATTTCAAAAGGTGGCGAGTTAGAGGTTATGGGTAACGAAGAATTCACATTTTTCCTTTCTGTTCCCTTTATTTCTGTGTTCTTCCCATCTGTGTTGGGCACAATTCTTAAGAAATAGAGTAAAATAATAATATAGTACAATGCAAGTGGAGAAGGAGAATAAATTAAGTGGGAAATGGAGTATAATATTATTATAGTACAATGCATGTAGTGGCAAAATAGGTAATTATGGGTGAAAAGTAGGGGCTAGTATTAGGCCAAAATAGATAGTTCTTAAATAAGAAGAAAACGGTGAAAGTTCCTTAAATGGAATATGGAAAAAACTGTGAAAATGAGGAAGGAAAAACCTACTCTTGGGTATTAGAGAACACTTTATAAATGAGGTTGTGTCGATTATTAAAACCAAAGCTGAGGAATAAGCATGCTTGAATCTAAACTTTTGTCTTCACTTTAACAAAGTATGTTGAAATCCGGCTCAAATCGGTGTTCATTACCTGGTGATTAAACCGCAACTTTCTTCATATAAAAGCATTGTATTCGGATGCCTGTACGGTTGGAATAACATAAGAAAAGTATGCTATATACTTCGATGATTAGGTCTGTTACTTAGACGATCTGTGATCATTTAGAAGAAGTGGATGGTTTTGAAACAGAGATATTAGCCACAATCGCAGATCTCATTTTAGAGCCTCTAAGTTGCTTTGCTGTTATAAATACACGACAAAATGCGAATCACTGTCCGTATTTAGCCTTAAAACACCAATGTCGACCCCTGTGCTTCCGAGGCAATATACATCGATTAGAGATGCTCCTACCAGCGCTGTGAACTATCCACACTTCTTTATTTTTTTGTATTGTTACCAGTTTTTGGTGCTGGTAATAATTAGTTTTAGAGAATGCATAGAATTTTGCATCCCCATCCTTTTTAGTATTAAGCTCCAATGTCAATTTCATTATTGTGTTTTTATCCATGGCTCGTGGCAGGCTTAGCGCTCAGGAAGATGACGAGGACACCGCCGCTAACGTTTTGAGGAGGACAACAATTGGAAATGGTCAGTCCCCCGGTAATAGGAATTACTTGTTCTGGCATTGTTCTCATTTTGCTTGATACATATTATCCAACTTGCAGGACTTCCAGAGGCTGTTTTTGATTGGACACGGGAAATTGACTCTGATCTTTCCCAAAGTAACAACAGTCAAGCATTCTCTAGGAAGCATTGGCGGCTTCTTCAATGTCAAAATGGTAAGACTATCTCCTATGATATCGTTGCTTTTTCGAGCTAGCGATCTGTCAGAAAACATTTGTAGCAAATTATTTGTTATGTTAATTGTTTTTTGGGTATTGCAGGACTCCGAATTTTTGAAGAGTTATCTGATGTTGATTACCTTGTATGTGATTTCTTCTCTGCAAATGATTGTCTCCGTTCTTTTTATTAGTGGTTTATCACATGAGTTTCCTATTATTCAGCCAAGGAGTTGTAGTAGAGCAATGAAGGCTGTGGGAGTTGTTGAAGCTTCATGTGAAGAAATTTTTGAACTTGTAATGAGTATGGATGGGACTCGGTTTGAGTAAGTTTCATGTTTGCTTATTCTTCCTATACCTTGCTAGTCATTGTATTATTATATTTTCATCCTTTGGTTTACAACCTTAGTCTCTATCAAGCATCACACGTTCCTTAACCATTCTAAGCGGCCATGCCCCACCACTCTCATAAGTAGACCCCCGACCTCGATTAAAGAAATTTCAAACCTCCACTCTTTTGTAGTTCTTTCTTTTCTTTTGTTCTAATTTTAGTTACTTTTTTTTGTGTTGTGGTGTAGATGGGATTGCAGTTTCCAGTTTGGGAGTTTAGTTGAGGAGGTAGATGGACATACTGCAGTTATATATCATAGGCTTCAGCTCGACTGGTACTCTATGTAAGTTCTTTGAAATTGCTCTGTTATGAGCAGTTCCATTATCAATTTCTGTAAAGCTAAAGTTTATTTGGATATTAGAAGAGGTAATTGAAGAGAGAGAAAACTAATAATAAATAAAGACAATCTTGATTTGCAAATAGGGGATTTGGACTTAATTGAGGGAGTATTTTTGTTAGCTCCACAGGGCTTTGGGAGGTTATGTACCTCAATGTGCATACTATTAGTGTAGGAACCTTGATGAGATGCATCATCCTGTACGGTTGACCTCTACAATGAATCTATAGTGTAGAATAGGATATTTTTATTTTGTAGAATATACAATTCACTAGTATGGTCAGTCTGAAGAAGTGATGTTCAAGTCCCCTGTTCATACGTTTCTGCTTAATGAAAGCATTGCTTTTATTTTACTAAGAAGCAGTAACTTCTCACAATTCACGAATTATTTTTCAATCTTAAATTTTCCTTTTGGTACTTATGCCAGATTTCTCTTGATGCACTATCCTCGTAAGTCGCAACATATACAATATAGTAAAATAAAAATTGTAACCCCATGAGTATGAGATACAAGGTTGTGAACGAGTTTGATAATCTAGTATAAAAAGCCATTTTTATTTAGTATATCAAATGTCAAATCCAAAGAAAAGTGACTAGTGAGTTGTTTTCTCATTTTTACATAATGGATTTATAAAGCTTTTCTTAATAATTGACAACCTTTTTCTATTATTTTCGGGGTTAAGCTTCATGAGGTTGATCTTTCTCCAGGTTAATTTGGCCTCGTGACCTTTGCTATGTGCGTTATTGGCGCCGAAATGATGATGGAAGTTATGGTAAGTTTAATCTTTGTAGTTCTTTCTCATCCAACTTTAATGTCCCTTTCTCTTCACCTTTCTCTTCACCTTACACTGTTCTTCTTATGCAGTTGTATTGTTCTGCTCTAGGGTGCATGAAAACTGCGGCCCACAGCCAGGATTTGTGCGTGCACACATTGAGAGTAAGATTCACATCTTTTGTTGATATCCTTCTGACCTCTTGCTTTGGTAGAACGCAAAATTGCTGATGCGAAGCACATATGGGTTGTCTCTTTTCCGCATAAACATTTTAATAACAATTATAGCACAATTTCTCAGGTGGTGGGTATAATATTTCCCCATTGAAACCTCGAAATGGCAGACCCAGATCGCAGGTGCAACATCTTATGCAAATTGATCTGAAAGGGTGGGGTGTAGGCTACCTTTCATCATTTCAGCAACATTGCCTCCTGCAAATGTTAAACAGTGTCGCAGGTGATCTCTTAAGAACCTCTTTCGTAATGTTTGCGAATTGTTTATGTTTCTGGTTCTTCTCAGTTTAAAGTTCGTCTTTTAGCGAGTGTATTTCATTACAACTGGTTATGGACTTTATTTTTCAGTGAGCTCGTGTGCTCACTGCCAAAGTACTACGAGTATTTTTTTTTCTGCTCAAATATTGGGTATCATAACGGCATGACACTTCCGTAACAGTTAAGTGACTGTTGATCTTGGATTACTTACAGAAGGACAATACGGAGTATAAAACTGTGAAGATTAGTTCACTTATTTAGGCTTTAAGCAGCTTCTATTTTTATTAAGTTTTCTTTATTTGTAGGTTGTTCACATAAATCAATAGAAAGTATTGGAAGTACAATAATCTAGAATTAATTTGATTGAAGATGATTTTAAATTTATCTTCATGTAGTGGAAACTTTCACCAATAATGCTCTGATTTCTTGACTGATTGAGAACCAACTACCTGCGTCCCAGACTGATCGGAACTTACACTGAGATATAACTGACGCTGTAATATTATTGACTTCATGACCTGTACTACAAGTTTTGCTAAGTAATTGTGCAGCAAATATACAATGATGATTTTCTATTGGTGGGTTGGTATTAGTTTCTTTTAGTTGGTTTAAGGAAGTTTCTAGTTTTGCCTCTTAGATTCATTTATTTGATTAAGTTCACTATTCTCTTTAATTTGAACAGGGCTGCGTGAATATTTTAGTCAATCTGATGAAAGAATTGCTACACCAAGAATTCCTGTTATGGTCAATATGACTTCTGCTTCTATGCCTTCAAAAAAGAATCAAAAGCTTCGTGAGTCATCTATCCATCCGAGTTCTCCTGATACAAATATTGTTCCGAATAGAAACTCTGTGATGATGGATGATGAATCTGACGAGGATGAGGATTACCAGATAGCTGAGGCTGACGAAGAGGTGTGTGCTAGATTTTTTCTCCTAAACCTTATGTGAAAACTTATATTTTAAACATATGTTATCAATCCTGTAGGTTTACCCTCCAACACCTGAGAATGATGTCAAGAAAACAGGTAGGACTGCTTTATTCACCTTTCTGTTCTGCCAATGACCACAACTTGTTATTGTAGTTTCGTAACAAACATAGATTGATAAGTTCTTTTTTATCTCAAGCTGTTGAAGAAGCGACAGATCACATTGACTTGGCGATGTTCTCTGGTAATTTAAAGCGAGATGACAATGAAAATGCTCGCAATTGTTGGAGAATATCTGATGGAAACAACTTTAAAGTTCGGGGCAAGGGTTACAGTCGCGACAAATCAAAGGTTCCGGCAGGAAAACACTTGATGGATCTTGTGGCAGTTGATTGGCTCAAGGACGCGAGACGGATGGACCATGTTGCTAGACGTCAAGGCTGTGCAGCACAGGTGAGAATCTAAATTGTTTTCCCATGATAGTGGATGCCTGAACAATTCCATTTTTCTTGAAAAAAATTCACTTATGATGCAAGAAATACTAGAAAATGGCAAAAGTTCTATGCTCTACTAATTTTCAGATCCTAGTACACAATGCTTGTGCTGACATGAACTATGCTAATTTGGGTAGTTTCTACTTTCTAGTTGTGAATTGATTTTTCCGGGATTTTCAAACATTTTTTTTACAAACATATGATGTATTCTTATCTAACTTGGCAATTACCTGTTCAATGATGGTGGGCTTGTGTGATTTGAGATTTTCATAACCTAGAATTCAATATGTTTATGCAATTAATTTGGTGTGCACTTTTGATTGCAACATGTTCAGTATTTCAGTGCCTAAGGGTGTACTGGGTAGTCTAAGATGTATCCATAGTTCCAAGTTGCTTATAGAGAGATTTGTGTTGGTAGGGTGGGTAGATCAATGTTAGACCTTGCCTAGGCATTGCGAGATAAGCAGCTCTGGCTGCATTTGACAGCTCGTTTGTGTTCAGTAAGCTTATGCATTTATATTTTTCTTCTCAGGTTGCCTCAGAGAAAGGATTGTTTTCTTTGGTTGTAAATGTTCAAGTAAGTCCCTTATAGCAGATCCATTATCTTAAAGTTGACTTGCCTGAATTAAATAATACTCACACATTTTCTTCAGGTACCTGCTTCAACTCATTACAGTATGGTCTTCTATTTTGTGGCTGGTAAATTAGTCCCCGGGTCACTCTTGCAACGTTTTGTGGATGGTGATGATGAGTTCCGTAACAGCCGCCTGAAGCTCATCCCTTCAGTTCCCAAGGTAATCAGCATATAACCATTTTTCAAAAGTGCTGCAAGCCCACTAGTCATAGTGTCGTACTACTCAATATTTGTGACCTTGTTTATAGTGCTATTGACCATATTAGTTACTGACCGTTTTCCATTTAGAAAAACAACCATCATAGCAAGTTTGATTTGTACATGTTTTTGATATTGAATTCTTGGTACGGAAGATGGAACCTACAGAAATTTCAAATTTCAAGCTAAAAACCTGGCTCTATATGTTTTCAGTGGTGTAAACTATACCAACTTGACATTTAAAAGTATATGTGAACACAGTATCAACACACCATTTTGGAAAAAAGTTTTATGGACAATGGTGCTTGAAGTATTTGGCGGTTTTTTCTCTTTCTTGTTGGCCCCACCCTTTTCTTAGAGTGGTATCACTGAAAGGTGTGGAATTATGTCATCGCTTTACCCTTCGTTCTGTGTCACTCAGCCTGCTTAGGAAGCGGCTGTAGGATATTTGGCATGGTTCTGGACATGCTACACTTGTTTTTGATTGATAGTGTGGAAAAGGTCCAGCAAATACCTGAGTCAGATGCGGATGCTTGAACAGTGATCTATGTTTGTAACTTATAGATGAAATTGAGTTATACAAACTCATTTTAATTTTTTTTTAGTATTGCTGAGGTTATGTGAAGCGACGAATTTGGATGGGGAATTTTGCTTTGAAGTTCTTTTTTTCCTTTGTCTAGAAACTTACGTCAAATTCTGCATTCTCTATGTGCTCCTCACTTTCTGCAGGGCTCTTGGATCGTACGGCAGAGTGTTGGAAGCACTCCTTGTTTGTTAGGGAAAGCAGTTGATTGCAACTACATTAGGGGGCCTGATTACTTAGAGGTAACCATTCTCTTCTGGAAAATCTTAGATTAATTGTAGTCCTCTATTTCTTTAACTAGTTAACTTAATTCTGATTACACATTTTGTAGGTTGATGTTGATATTGGTTCTTCAACAGTAGCCAATGGAGTTTTAGGCTTAGTTTTTGGGGTGATTACGACATTAGTGGTCGATATGGCCTTCCTTGTACAGGTATGAACCCACAAAAGCTGAAACCTTAACTGTTGTCATAAAACTGGAGCAAAAACATTGCTTGAGATAGGATGGGTACTGGAGCAATTTTGCTTACTTGCGCTCTAAATGACTTCATCCTAATGTCTTATTTCAGGCGAATACTGAGGATGAATTGCCAGAGAAGTTGATTGGCGCAGTTCGTGTATCTCATATTGAGCTATCCTCTGCAATTGTGCCAAATTTGGAGCCAGATCCATCAACAACTGATGAATAAAATCCCCCTGGTGAATTAGCATGTTATGTGCATTTGTTAATTTTGAATATAGCATTCATTTCTACTGTAACCTACTATATTCATTCTGATGGAAAAGAATACCAAGATAGGAGTACAAATCAGTCGGCTCAATCGAAGTCATGGAAAAGAATACCAAGATAAGGTTCTTGGCTCAGTGTAAAATTCCGATTTCTTGTTCCACAATATAGACCAAGATTTCCAAACACAGTTTTCTGAAGAATATGAAGTATAAGTTTACACTGTTCAGTCAATGTAGATTGTTAAATCTGTTGGCCATGCATTCCTTTTTAGTTGCTGTCGCGATGGTAGGATTTGTCTGATTATTTGCAAGAGACGAGCGTATGTAAAACTCATTTAAAAACAAAAAATAAACATCACACAAGATGAGCTACAAAGCTCGGGGCTTACAACTACTTTTGTAAACGGTAAATCACCTCTTAATCTTGGGCACTTAGCCGACATAATTAGAAAAGAGGTTTCCGCTATGCTTTCAGAAGTTGTAAGAATAGCCCTCGGAAACCTAACCTCTAATCATGTTGACTATAGGCCCCAGATTGAGAGATGTGATCTACCGTTAACAAAATTACAAATATATGTCTCGACCAATAGGCTACAACAGCTTCGACGAGACAATGTCAAGGCAATAAACAATCCACTAAGCTAGTGTCAAGCCATCACTAAACCACTAGACTACAACATCTCCGAGAATGCAATAAATCAAGCACCCGACGGAGCAAGTGCCACATCATCACCATCAATTCTATCAAGTGCCAACACCAAACCCATTACAAAAGCAGCATCAACACCAGGCTGGACAATAAGGCTAAAAACATCTCTACTTAAGACCATATTTCTTGTGGGCTCCACTTTTCGTTTGATTTGTGCCACGTGTACAGATGACGTGTCAGGCTGCATTCTAAATATGGTGCAATTCCTCTCATTGTATGATCCCTCAATTTGGTACTCTATAGGATCATGGGAAGATTCATGATATAATTCCACCACCATTCCGGACCGTCCGATCATCGTCGATTTCCATATGCTCATGATTGGTTGTTGACCGTCCGATGTCTCCCCCAAGAACCCTTCCAATCTATGGTGAAGTGTAGGTCTCTATTCCACAAAACACAAAAATTAACCTCAAAAAAAAAATCTCAGTTTGATACTTGATCTTAAAATCAGTACTCTTGCTATTGATCTTGATCATTTTGTTATGAATGTAGTCTAACCCATTCTGTGATCATTATAACCTTTAAAATCTCTATAACTTAGTCGTGTTTTAGTTTCGTGACTGATAATTAAGTTAAAATCATACATCTAAATTACACTCAAAACAAGTAATTATATTAGTTTAGCCTTGCTATTGATTTCGATCATTTTGCTATAAATATAGTCAATGTAACACTATTTGTTGTCATAATAACCTTTAAAACTTTTATAACTTGATCGTGTTTGAGTGTCACGGCGTTTAATAAAGTTAAAACCATGCATCTAAGCCACACTCAAACACACAAATATATCATTTAACCATACTGACTTTTAGGGTTATGTAAACTACGAGAAAACATCGATAATTTCCATTTACATACATCTAAATTGCTCACATTTCTATATCTACTTTCATGTGTATATAACTCTGAATATAGACGACGATAATTCTGAACCTTAAAAACCGATCGAAAACATAAGATCAAAAATGCCATATATACCTTAGGAAGAAGTGTGAGAAGAGGCTTGCCAAAGGTATCCATAAGAACAAGACCAAGAGGCTTGACAGTACCAAAAAAGTCAACTCGAAATATAATTTCACCATTTGGGTCATATACAATGAACCCATCACCTTGCCTAAACATTGACTTTTTGTGAACCGTTAATTCTATTTCTTCATTATAACAATATTTTTCTCCTACCACTATTATTTTTCTCATTTCATATTGTCAAGATACAGCTCACCCATGATAAAAGGCACATGTGAGTATCCCACATTGGAAAAAGAGCAGAGAGTTGTCTAACTTATAAACCAAGGAGTTACTCCACCCATTGCCAATTGGTTTTGGGTTGGAAACTTCTTGGACTTATAAGCGGGCCTCTCTCTCCTCCATGCGGGTGCGGCCCAGGCCCGATAACGGAACTTATCACATATTCATATTCATTATCACCCATCTTATATTTTTGATAAAAAAAAAATTATATATTACTTCTATATTTGTTGTGTATTTATACATTTATATTTGAAGAGATGATAATTTATTTTATTTGTTAAGGTGGTTGAATATTTATTCATGGGACCTCATAATAAATGAATAATAAGTCAATCTTATCTAATTTGCCGCCAACTTAAATATCAGTTTTTATTGGTTGAAAATTCAGAAGAATGTTTATGGTACTTTGATAGTTTGATCATGACACAAGTGATAAGCCTACCATACGCGTCTAAAATAATTGGAAGTCATATACCGACGTATGTTCTTATTTAAAACTGTCTTTAAGTTAAGACGGTTGTTACACTCGAATAATGGAGGTGGAAATAAAAAGAAGTTGTGAGAGGTCTTAACTTAAGACGGTCTTAAGCAAGACCAACTCTTACATAGTTAAGGTTACAAATAATCATCACTGTAACTGTTATCGGTTAGTTTAGGTGGTAAAATTACGAGCGGTGGTTCATATAATCTAGTTTGAAATATATTTGCCCCAAGTAATCAACTGTGAATCCACAAGCTCTTTTCAGTGTTTCGGGACCCCGGAACTTTTTATGATGTATTTTAGTCTACTTCTTGGATAAAAATAAAATAAATCTATAATTTCATGTAGAAATAGGTGTTATATTTTCCATGGGACCTCCGAAAGAAAATTTCCTGGCTTCGTAACCACAGTAATTCCGGAATACCAAAAACAAATAATTTATCAGCCCTGGCTTATTACTTCGTACGAGTATATGTATTAGGCCGACTAGGCCTTATATTGTAACTGGGCTTCGACCCACTCCGCATTGTATTTATATCCCGTATGGTTAATGAGAATGACAACAATAAACAACAATTAATCAAATACATATCACTTATCATGGTATCAGTGTCAAGTTCAATAACTCTCGACTCCTAAACTTCCCCTGTGTTCTTCGTCTTCCTCAATGACACAGGACAAACCCAAAACCGATTCCGCTTCCGCCTCGGATCCTAAGATTGATCCGCTTTCCCCTTACTCTCTTGTTAATCAGGAGGGACCCGGCCATACTATAACCCATGTCAAACTTCGGAGCGACAATTATGAAGAATGGTGTCGTTCGATGCGTATGTCTCTTAAATCGAGACGGAAATTTGGTTTTTGCGATGGTACGATTCCCAAGCCCACCGATCAATTTCTTCTCGAGCAATGGGAGGTGGTTCATTGCACTGTGGTTCAATGGATTATGAATTCTATTGATCCATCCATCAAAGATAGCATCTCGTACTGTGAAGATGCCCATCTTCTCTGGACCGAATTAGCAGAACGGTTTTCGGTTGTTGATGGTTCAAAAATCCATGCCCTCAAAGCTCAACTTAATGACTGCAAACAAATGAAAGGGATGAGCGTTACTACCTATTACGGCAATTTGAAGGTACTCTGGGATGCTATTGCTGCTCTTGAACCCCCTTTCGCTTGTAAATGTGGTCACTGCCTCTGTGGTATAGCAACGGCCGCTTTAGCGCGACAAGACTCGGAGCGGTTACACAAATTTCTGATGGGACTTGACGCCTCGTTGTATGGTGCCATCCGTTCTCATCAATTACGTCTTGAGCCGCTGCCATCTCTTAACCGCGCTTACCATCTCGTCCTCCAAGAGGAACGTCTTCTTACTGGTGCTGCTGCTGCTCTTAATGACCCGTCTGAAGTTATGGCTATGGCGGTTCGTCGTGATGCCAGCGCTTCCTCCACCCCAGATTGGAGGGCCCTTCGTGAGTTAGAACGGCAGGAACGCAGGAAACTCCTTTGCGCCCATTGTAGTGCTCCGGGTCACGAGGCTCAGTCGTGTTTCATCAAGTCACAAAAATTCCCGGGCTGGTGGGGGGATCGTCCTCGTACTCTGGAAGAACTGCGTGCCCGTTCGCGTAGCAAATCTGCCTCTGGTTCCACAACTTCAGCCCGTGTTAATGCCTTAATTTCCGGGCAGACCTCGTCCTCCTATAATGATCGTCTTAGCGGTATGTCACATGATTGGATTATAGATACGGGAGCCTCTAACCACGTTACAGGGGATACTCGTTGGCTGACCGAGTCGTATCCCATTTCGCCTCGGCCTGTCCAACTTCCTAATGGGCATACTGTCGTGGCTAATTTGGCAGGGATTGTTAAGCTGACTCCGTCTTTAACGATTCGTGATGTGCTCTTTGTGCCAAGTCTTACGTGCAATCTTATTTCTGTATCTCAATTAGCTGCTGCTACTAATTGTGTCCTGAGTTTTACTAATTTTTCTTGTCAAATTCAGGACCCTTCTTTGAAGACGAGGATTGGAGCAGGTGAGTTGCGGGATGGGCTCTATTACTTGCGTGCGGTGGAACGGACTGTGGTGCACCGGGTGAGCGCTGTTGCTACTTATGATTTATGGCATAGACGGCTAGGACACCCGTCAAATAAAGTTGTTAAACTTCTTCCTTCTGTTAGCAATTTTAATTCTAGCTTTGATCATGTGTGTGACGTTTGTCAACAAGCAAAACAGTGTCGGAGTAGTTTCATTTTGAATGACAATCGAGCTTCGGCAATTTTTAATTTGGTACATTATGATTTATGGGGTCCTTATCGCATTCCCTCGTCTTGTGGTGCTAAATATTTTTTGACTATTGTTGATGACTGCTCTCGAGCCGTGTGGGTATACCTTTTACTCAGTAAGACCGAGGTGCCAGATATCTTTATGAGTTTTTTGGCCATGGTTGACAATCAGTTTTCTACCCGTGTCAAAATTGTGCAATCTGACAATGGTACCGAGTTTGATCCCCTAGCAGACCATTTTTTCAAACATGGAATTTTATTTCAAAAATCTTGTGTTGGCACGCCTCAACAAAATGGTCGTGTCAAACGCAAACATCGCCATATATTGAATGTAGCCCGTGCCCTCATGTTTCAGGGTGACCTTCCAAAGACTTTTTGGGGCGAGTGTGTCTTAACTGCCGCTTATTTAATTAATCGAACCCCCTCACATTTGCTCCACAATAAGACTCCTTTTGAGATTTTATTTGGTGTTCCGCCGTCTTATGCTAATTTGCGCATTTTTGGTTGTTTATGTTATGTGCACAACCAAAATACTCGGGGTGATAAATTTGCCTCCCGTAGTCGCAAGTGTGTCTTTGTTGGTTACCCGCATAATAAAAAAGGGTGGAAAGTGTATGACCTTCTTACAGGGAAGTTTTTCGTTTCTCGGGATGTGCAATTTCACGAGGATAGCTTTCCTTATGTTTCGGATGGTAACCCATTGTCGGATGCGCCTTTTGATGAGCTCCCACCTCCCTCTGCCTCATCTATGGACACACATGGGGAGGATGCTACCACGGCTAGCAGGGACGAAGGGGACAAGTCCGTTGATACACATGGTCAGGGAGTTGATTTGGGTGATACTAACGCAGAGGGGTTGGCTGGAGAAAATCAGGTTAGCTCTTCGGTTGTTGGTAATGAAAATACAGTCAGCTCTTCGGTTATTGGTACTGAAAATACGGCCAGTGGCTCGGTAGTTGGTGAAGAACTTGGTCGAGGTAAAAGGCCCAAAAGATTACCTCCTCATTTACGTGATTTTGTTGTCCAAACCACAGCATCCACCGCACACTATCAACCTTCCCCCGACTCACCGAGCTCCACTTCCTCAGGTACTCCTTATGCTATTGCAAATTATCTTACTTGTCGTAATTTCTCACCTCGGTATCGTGAGTTTCTTGCAGCCATAACGGAGGGTGTAGAACCTACCTCTTTCCGTATTGCTATGACTGATCCAAATTGGTGCAAGGCAATGCAAGATGAAATAGCCGCTCTTGAAAACAATGCTACATGGGAGCTTACAGATCTTCCTCCCGACAAGAAGGCTTTGGGTTGTCGGTGGGTCTATAAAATTAAATACAAGTCCGATGGTAGTATTGAACGGTTTAAGGCTCGTTTGGTTATTTTTGGTAATCATCAGGTCGAAGGGATTGACTACGGAGAAACCTTTGCACCAGTTGTTAAAATGGTGACCATTCGTGCTTTTCTTGCTGTTGCGGCTGTCAAAAATTGGGAGCTTCATCAAATGGATGTTCATAATGCTTTTTTACATGGGGATCTTGATGAGGAGGTCTATATGAAGCTACCACCAGGTTTTCGCAGGGGTAAAGAAGGTAAGGTGTGTCGTTTACGAAAATCTTTATATGGGTTACGACAAGCACCACGGTGTTGGTTTGCCAAGTTAGCAGCAGCCTTAAAGTCATATGGTTTTGTTCAGTCCTACTCCGATTATTCTTTGTTTAGCTTCTCCAAGGATGAGGTATGTCTCCATGTCTTAGTTTACGTTGATGATTTAGTTATTGCCGGGAATAATTCGGATGC
>JAYMSF010000583.1:0-15031 GCA_036897335.1 Silene vulgaris | reverse complement strand
AATCTCTATAATACTCCCTCTCATTCATTATAAGTATCCCATTGTGGGAATGACACGGGAATTAAAGAAATGAGTTAAATAATGTAAAGTATTGTAGTGAGGTGAGGTAATTGGAGAGAGGGAAGGTAATGTGGGGTATTATTGTGAATGAATTGATTAAAATAAGTATTGTTAGAAACCTAATACTTCTAGAATTAAGAGTAAAACCTAAAACAATATATTAGAAACGTAATATTACTAGAAGTAGTAATTTAAATTTTCGATAACATTGTCTTCTCTAGTAACTATAGGAATATGAATAAACAACCTTTCCCTATAAATAAACCATACTCCGTACGACCGCATACATTTATATTGTTCCGCTCCAATCAAATCAGTTCAACTCAATTCAGTTCAATACAATACAATACCGTACCAGCATACCTCTCATTCTTAATTTTATCGATAGACGATAATAATTACTCCGTATATATATTGTCGATTTGTCGATATTCAAGTTATGGATTTGAAGAGGATCTCCCGCAAAGCTTTAATGGTCGTGTTTTACGTGCTCACAGTGGCCTCAATTACTAATCTGTGTGTCAATATTGTGAATCGTAATTGTACGTCGGATAATAATAAGCCCGTCGTCGATTGCTTTTATAAGCGCCATGAAAAAACTATACTGAACATTATCGTAACAATTGTATGCTTGATCCTTGGTTCGGTTATGTTATTGTTTTTTCAGACGACGATGAAGCCCGATCCCCCAACAACGACGGAACCCAAGTCGAAAATAACAATTTATCAAGCAGGCGTAGTACAAGGTTACAAATTTTCATTAGCAAGAAAGGGGATACTGCCCACAAATCCGACTTTTCAAACACGTGATTTTAGGACACATGCTGAGAACACTTAAAAAAGTCGATAGAAAGATTTATGGAAAATTTATGTAGAAAATCGCTTTTTTCATTTTTCAACGAGATATTTATCTTCCGTTTTAAGTGTTTTTAAAATGTACCCTAAACATCACCTGTTATTCTGTTACCGTTACTTTTTACTAAATTGTTTCTTTATTTCACTACTTCCGTTCATATCCGTGTACAAAAATTGCACATCTCTTACAATACTGTGTTTATTTCCTTATTCATTTGATTCAAATTCAGTACATCTGAGGTAATTAGCATCCTTACATTATTACGGAGTAAAAAAACAAAGGAACTAAGGTAAGGTATAAACGGAACAATTGCGATTTAATTTCTACCATCTTTATATTGTAGTGTTAATTCTTAATTCTTAATTCAATTACCGAGCTGGTGATGATGAAAGTGGCTGTGGAAAGTCTCTAACTGGTGGTTGAGACGGAGGTGTTGCTGATGACGGTGATCAATCCCGTCTCCATTCTCTGATGGTTTTGCCATATCGGTCCAATACCCGGCTTGACAATTACGGGTTGCTTCCATCAGAGAGTCCCTCAAGTATTCTGCATGAAAATTTTCACTGTCCCTTTTCTAGGACAGTAAAAACAGAAGCCACTATAGTTTCTGATCTCTCTTAATAATGACTCTAAGCAAAATTTTACCCACCCGAATCATCCTAGATGAGACCTGAAAGACTCGACAACTTTAACTCGGCCTTAATAACAACAACAACATCAACAACATCAGAGCCTTAATCCCAAAATGATTTGGGGTCGGCTGACATGAATCATCCTTTGAAACCGCTATGGGTGAACGCACATCTCAAAAAGCGAAAATATAGAATCGGCCTTAATAACACGGCCTGAAATAACCCAATAAACATATATACTGAACAAAACCCAAATTGACCTGACCCCAAAGACATAATAATATCGGAATTGATCCAAATAAATTGACCCGACCTATTCCCGACCCAAACAACCTGTTACAAGATGTATGTATGTAGGAAGATATGTTACCTTGACAATGAAAACATAGGAAACAAGACTGATGCAGCTGGTCATGTTAACATTGGTTATTTCCAATCCGAGACTATTCAAAGCCTCCATCAATCTTACAATCCCACCTCTCTTTTGCTCTCCGAATACCTTGACATAAAAATCATTCCCCTCTAGTTGTCCAACCTCCACTTGCACCTACATGTTCGTCACAAACTTTCTTTAAGACGGGTATATGATTAATGATAATAGAATAAGACGGACTTATCCTAGTGTTTCGTGTTTGATAAGATATTATAGGATGATATATACCTCCATTTGTTGTGCTTTATCAATAGCATTTTTGGGATCATAGTTACCCTTTAAGCTCTCATTTTCGCCCACACGAAAGCCGTTTGTTGGCTTCTCAGGATCATAATCTGGTCCAAACAAAGGAGCATTACCATTTGAAACTTGTGCTGGGAAATTATTGAAATGATGATTGTGAGGAAGATCTGTCATCATGTTGCGATTAGTGTCTTCATCATCAGAATTCCGATTTAGCTCGTCTTGTAGGTCTTCTGCTTCCTTTTGCAGCTCTTGCACGTATGCGATTGCATCCACAAGAATAGCAGCCTTATCCAACTAGCATTATGTTTTCCAATAAAAACAGAAACCATATAATTAGTTAAAAGCAATCGTAATCAGACTTGGTAAACGGGTCATTCTGGTCGAGTCATCAACATACATTAGGTCATTATGGTTTCGGGTTAGTTTTTCGAATTTTTTGGTTTATGGGTGTTAATTACGTAATTAATTTGGTATTTAGTATTCATTTGAAATTATTTGGGTTCATATTGTCCACGTCACTACTTTATTTTTTTTCCAGATTTTGAACAAAATCGCTAATGTTCTTAGCGGCTTTACTATCATCCTAACATTTCCGTAAGACTAAAAAAACTTAGAAAGTGGAAACCGCTGAGGAGTTCAGCGGCTTTCCTCAAGTTTGTCCAACAAAATTGTAGTGGGTACACTACAAAATGGTACTGATCATGGTAATCTGCTAGGATTCCTAGCGGCTTTTCCTTTTATATAAAAAAAAATTAAGTGAAGTAGAAGAGAAAAAATGTTTGATACCTTGGAAATGTTAGGGACTAAAGAACGAAGAATGTAAAGCCTCTCATTAAGCTTCTTTCGACGCTTTCTCTCAGCCACAAGGTTCTTAGCTTGAGGCCCTTTAGCACCTCTTCTTCGATACTTAGGTTCATCTTCTTCATCGTCATCCAACTGTTCACTATCCGAAACTGAACCAACTCTGCCACCGTCCTGTTTTTGCAACGAACCCTTTTCAGCTCTCTGAAATCCATTTTCAGAGTTGTCCAAACCATGCTGATGTTGGCGATGATTGGCTTGAAATGAGCCGTTTTCTCCCTCGAGAAAATCGTTCCTCGTCTTGTTGGGATTTTCTGAAGCATAGTTAAATTGTTGCAAGAAATTATTCATAGAAAAGTCGGTGCCATCACAGAAGTTCAAAGTTCCTCCTCCTATGGCATTGGTAAAAGTCATTTGTGCTTGAGATTCATTCATGTTTGATTCTACTTCATTGACCATGTTCATGTTAATAGAGTAGCCTGAGACGGTATCTGTTAAATTACTCATTTGCCCCTGCTCCGCTAAGATGTTGCATTGAGCCATGACATAGTCTATCACATTGAGATCTTCAGCAACCTTTAAAATTTAGTCCCGAAAATGTATAAATATTAGAACATTATTGTTATATATAAATGTGGGATTTTAGTAATATGAAATCATTGAGAACAGATGAACATTACTTGTTTCGCGGCATATAACTCTGCCAGCCCTCCAGGGATCGGAATTAGAACTTTTGTACCAAGAGATTCCTGTGGGATGGCATGAACAACAATGAGATTGTCGTATAGTATGAGACGGTTCAAAAGTTTGATGGTCGCCGTTACTATAAAGGATTTATTTAGATTTTAGGCATGTTGCAATCTCGTACAAGAAATCTTAGCTTGCCATTTCAGAAACTATTAGGGTTTAGGAGATACGACAACTTACTTCGCTTACGTTCAAATCCGAGACATTAGAGAAATTAAGCCATCTAGGTTGGTTTGAAATCAGGATCTCCATATTAATCCTGTGTTACATAGTACATACAATGTCTAAAAGTCAGATTACTGTATTAGGTGGGTGCGTGGCAACAAGTCTCCCTTAGGACAGCGCTTTTCCGTCTGAAATTAAAACGAGGTACAAGGAAGAGAGAATTAATTAAGTAGTGATACCCATCTAAGTGTTGAGATGAGGGAAATTGAGAAAGTATTTCACAAGTAGTTGTTCTAGGATGTGCAAACATTCCATCTCTGCATGAAAACAATAAGTCTTCACCAATTGTTTCATTTTCAATGTTGCCTGCTTCACTCCCACAACAACAACAATCCATGAACTCTAAGAACCTGAAAAAGAAAAGAATAAAATTTAGATCCGAGTTTGAAACCTGTCAGCATTAAAAAAAGGAAAACTAGATAAAAACTTGGGTATAATGATGGTACGAAAAGGTAGACTAAAGTTTTTTCCGAGGTGTAGTATACTTTTTCTAGATTTAAAATTTGTGCGCAACACAAAATTTATTTGGTACTCGTATTTTTTAGACCTCCTTATCCGAAACTTGTTAAAATATATCGTAATGTAGATATCTAGATTATTTGTGGAGTATGAAATAAAACATTGAGAAAGTACCTTTGATCTTCACTTAATTTCCAGAGAATACAATAATCCCAATTCTTTGAGCCAACCAATTGCCTTAGTCCTTCCATAGGAGTTGACATAATTTGTTATGATTCCTTCAATAAACAAAGATAATTAGCATTTACATGCAAATTTATCTTAAGAGCATTAGGAAAATGATATGACGCCAGGTCGCCAGGCCAGTGGGTGTCTGGGTCATACCAAGTCTCGGTATCACCTGATGACGCCTTAGCATTGTCCAATGCTCCAATATCCATTATACTTCGTATTAACTTAGTTTTACAAAAAACTATGTATCAACAAAACTTATGTTGTGCTTAGTTTTAACAGAATTTGATAATGTCATCCTTCTACAAACTAACAGAACTTGGTATTTGGTAACCTAATAACTTCATAAAACAGTCGTATATTATGTCTAGGAAGGTGAGTGACGTCCCAATAAAAAATCGAACTGTACCAAAATATCGAAAAATTATGAAATTTATCGATCTATTTCCTCGTAAATATTTTCTAACTAAATACATTTTGGCTATGTCATTTGTACTTTTATAAAGAGTATAGGCGTACAAAAAGAGAGTTACATAATTTACCTCGAATAGGAAATAATTCTGGCTATTGTATCTTTTTACCGCGAGTACAAGAAAAGAAAAGAAATTTACATGGAAGTAAATATCCATGCAAAATACTTTAAGTGTTATATTAGGACCGCCATTCGAATTAAATAAACCCCCGCATCTTTCTCAGCTTATTTCAGCTCTTCGAAATGATATGATTTTCGAGAGAGTAAACAAAATTATATGTTTATGGCTTTTGAAAAATGTATATAAATTTAAGTGACAAGTCTTCTGTTGAGTTGGTAGGTGAAATGTAGTGGTGGTGTGAAATTGGGAAGCTAATTATCTTTGTTAATTATACAATTTAAATAAGTTGGGAAACAATATGTTGTAATGATACAAAGGTACCATTTGCATGAGCTTAATTACCTTAGATGACGTAACTGCCTAACTTTTTTCAATTATTTTAATGTTTTAATATCATTAATACACGGAAGTATTCGTTTTATAGTTTAAATAGGTTAAATATTACTACAAGGAAGGTTAACTACTATTCCTATTATATTCTATTATTCTTTCAAATCCTAACTACTTGCCTCAAATGTGAGCTTCAGGAAGCATTTTACAGGCTTTTTATTTGCCTTATTTTCGATGGATTCTGAAACTAACGAGTAATTAATCTCTTGAAAGACGGATTTTTATTATTATTAATGTATTAAAAAAAATTAGTTATTTCATAGCATGAGTTAGATATGAATGAATCATTCAATTTGGGAAATGTGAGAATCTTAACACAAAATTGACATGAGGTCATTCTATGATTACACTCATCGTTAGCTCACAACAGCTAAACTAAATTGACATGAGGTCATTTATGATGAACTCACAAAGACATCAACAAACTCGCTCAGAAGAAAGCGGAATTTCATTCCGAAAATCAATTGTTCTCTTTACCTATATCTATCGAGGTGAGACAATGCCCCAACCAACACATCGGAAAAGACATCAACAATCTCCTTATCTCCCCTTACCTCCTCACTCGATGTACTCCACCTCGAGATAACCAGGCTAATCCGCAGTGTTACTCCGAATATGTGGTTAACCAGGGGAGAGAGTTAAGCTGGTGGTGCTACCCCGTACCCACGGTGCTCGACATGAAGTACATCGAGTGCGGGGGTATCCAGAAGCGGATTTTAGTACTTATTGATCTTGTTTCCTGTAATGACATTCAGGAAGCCTATATTTTGAGCTTTATGCTTCCGTAAGTCCTTCAGCTGTAAACTGTTTAAACTAGAACTTCCATGAGCATATTAAACTGAACTTGTCGGAACTCAAAATTGCAGATTCTATCCACGGAAGCAGAAAATATCCTTGAATTGGAGTAAGTCTCTTGTAAAACGGTTTTACAATAAACCAGTTGTAAAACCAAATAACAAAGACCTTGATGCCTGGCTTTATCATGGAAAAGTGACGAATAATAAAAGTTATTTTTAATGACGTTATTTAAGTAAAATATGACTTGGTTTTACAATAACAGTTATGTAAAACGGTTTTAAACAAGAATTAAAATATACAAATATATACACTTGTATATATTTGGCATATTTACTATGATGCCTTCAAAATGAACTAACTTTACAATTAAAAAAACATGAATAATTAGATTCCAGTAATACCCGATTAGAATTACGAGAACTCATCAGGGCGATCTTGCTCTTCCCAGCCAAAATAGAATGCTTCTGAGAATAAGACCCAAGGATTGCATTAACAGATCTGAAAACTGCATTACTCTTACAGTTATAGGCTTATACGAGTAGCATTTAGGTGTGGCAATATATACTCACTAGTGAAAGGCTTGGTGCCATGAGAAGATTCGGCCTCCCCCTTTCTCTCAGTAACAATTGTAAGAACTCGGAAGAGAGCCTTTGACTAAATCAAAAGTATCATGGTTTGCTACACCAAGCTGCCTCAATTTCAATGACTGCACTGCACAATTTAAAACTGTTAAATTACAAGAAATCGCAGCTTTCAAAAGATAACAACAGAAAAGCTTAATCCCAGGCATTTGGTATCAGCTAGCACAATTTTATTATTTGAAATTGTCTATGGAAGGTAAAAAAACGAAAAGAAAAAAGCCAAAGAGAACATGATAAATGGCGTACATACAAGTATCGTAAAGAAACACATTGGCCAAAAAATCTAGGCTACGATTATCCAATAATGCCTTGAGACTAAGATTATGTTGATTCAACACATCCACACAAGCCACAAAAATATAAGCACTATTGCCGAACAAAATATCTCATTACTGCATTCTGTGAAACTAGATCAGCTAAAACATTTGCCAAGAAATCAAGGAATTGGGCTTTTACCTTATTGAATGACGATGCCATCCGTAAATGCAATTGTCATTGACGAATGACACAGCTAATAATCCAGTGGATCTGCAAGACATCAAAGTAGACCGTCAGCATTTACCGTAAACTCTCTCTTTTTCTGAAATCTCACCACATTAACTTTTCAAAGCTCAAGGGCCTTGTAATGCTTACAATATTATTTTTAGGTGACCCTAAGTAGAATCCTTGGAGTATGATGATAGCAAAGTTAGAAGTCAAGAGGATGAAAATGCCCAAAGAATGAACTCCAATCCACTCCAAAATAGACATCAGCCATCTGTAATTCCACACATCTACCTGTGCTTGCGCAAGCGCAGTAGCCAATCAAGTAGATAAACTTGTTAACCATTAATATTTCAGTGATTTCATGACTCAAGAATACAGGTTGAGATGAGATAACCACAAGAAGAAGAAACTAAAATGTCTAACTTACCAGTAAATACAAGGCGTTAAATGTGAGTCCTGCGCAGGCTGAAGTAATAAGAGTATAACTGAGGGTGTAAAGCGATTTATTCAAGGGAACCCCTGAAATAAAGGCAATATATGAGAGGCTAAGATAGCTAGGAGCCTAGGAACACCCCAAGCATAACACAATGGATTAAAAGCAAATGGCGGACGGAGAATGTAACAGCCACACAAACCTAAAATAGCAAGAAGCACCCCAAGCATAGAACAGTAGATTGAGAGCATGGACCACCAATGGAGCCGCTCCTTGTGATCCTGAAGGTCTTCAAAATTAGAATGATAAATGCAATAGTCGAGCGAAAAAATGAAACCTTTATATAGCTTAATGTTTAAAGAATTCTGACCTGCGTTTGTACAAGAATATGACCAAACTGGAGTCCAATGATGCAAGTCACGGCAGCTGTAAGAGAGCTGTTACAGATGAGTTGATGTCAGACAATGAAGAATGCAGAATGTTCCAACACCAAAAGAACTTGGAACACTTTGGTATGTAAAAAACATATCAACAAATAGATGGAGATAAGAGCGAAACTTTTTTTTTGCATTATGACAAGAACTTGTAAGTCTAAAATTTACATTATATAATTTGGTTTGTACTTGGTTTTGTCCGAGCCACATCATAGCCAAATCTCTGACGGAACATATTTAAGAAAAGTTGTCTAACTTGCACCACTTGGAAAAATTAAATAACATGATACATAAAAGTTGATGGGATACTCCTCTTAATGTCAATGGGTTTAAGATTAGAGTATCAATGAGCTAGGTATGACATGTCCTCTTTGACTGGGTTCTGGCGCCTATGTTTAACACGGAGTAATCTTTAAGCCTTTAAGGGTGTTAACTGGTGATATTCTTCAGGCGTACAGAGAAAAACAATCTTTGCTAGTCCCTATATTCATTTCGTTTAGTTTCTTCAAAATTCCTCTTACAAATTTTGAACAAATATATGGAAATGAAACGAATGGAGGGAGTATGAGAAGATTGACTTCATGGCTTCATGAACAATTTAAAAGATAAAAGTATGGCAGTTTGCTAAAAGCATTTACCCAAAGAGCACTATTTCAGTAACTTGTAACAAACAAGGATTTTCTACCCCAAATATAAAAGGTTAGCCAAAAACAAATGTAAATTGGATAGCAAGTATCCAATATAAGAAATCAAGATTTACCCCAAAATTCCTTCCGGATCGAATGGAGCATGACACCATGAAGGTGAACTCTCAGGAATACCAATCTTGGTTTTGTTGCACTCCTGTGATGTAGACAACTGTTTTATAAACATCTAACAGTCTCAAAGAGCAACATATACCTTAGAAACAGATATACATACCTTCAAGTTTCCATAAGCAGGTTTTGCATAGAGATGATTAATACCAAGCACATAACGATCAATCATTCCTGCTGAATTGCAGCCAGGACTAAGGTCACCTCTCAAACCGCACTTAACCTGCAATAATGAACAAGACAGAAGTATAAGATATCAGGTACAATTGTCATACATAAAAGGTGATTTAGCGGAACTCAATATGATTACGGAAAGAACATTACACAACATTTTGCTATTATTGAATCGATTCCATGGAAGTATAAGCTCAGCTATATATGGAGTCTTAAAGATCCGATCCTTCTTGTAGGCATGAAACAGATTGATCATCAGTCAATTCAACCCCTGATTGACGTATGCTTCATATGTTCTAGTTAACAAATGCCTACAGCAACATCACCCAAAATGCTTCTAAAATTCCAACCTATGGTGCGCCATGGGCAAGGGGGGCTAAAGCACGTACTCCATAATGGAAATTGCATCAATTGACTACTACTTCAAAGATAAGAAGGGCATAGAGAGTTCCATGATTCAGTTTGCTTCATACCATTATATTCCAAAGCAAAATAATACTAAGTGCTTGGCTGAACGGCTAATCATAAATCAAATTTTCCTAATTGTTAAAAAAATGAAATTAAGAGAAAGAGAAAATCATGGAACGGTGCTTTAACTTAAGTTATTGGTGCTTATTATAACTCATTCCTTATATTTCATCTAATAGACCGATATACATGAGCATAAATTTTTATGACAAAAATTAACAAGCATTCACCTTGTACACAACAGTACTATTTGAAGCAGAGACAGATGTACTCAATTTTGGTATATGCCAATCAGGAACAAATAGCCCGTAAAGAAGTCCACTATATACGGCACAAAGGATTACGGCGACGCACCTACAATAACAAAATTACATCAGTATAATTCTGGCAGAAATTATTTGTCTCTGAGCTTGAAAAATGTGTAATAGTAAAAAAAAAATCTTTCCCCTTGCAACTTCGAGTGAGGGGATTGTCAATTCACCAAGATACCAACAGGAAGAAGAGATATGGCTCTACAGATCTGAATATATATTCATCTAATCGCTACATTTTAACGTTTACAACAGCCTAAGAGATGTGTTACTGTACTAAGAACTTAAACCGGCATGAGCATACCCTATAGCTCTTTACAGCTCTTCGCATATCTTTAACACAGAGCACTTTCTGGTCAATGCAACTGTTAATTTTCATCTATTTCCAGATACTTGTCATTATTGGCTTTTGCTGTGTTGCTGATAATACATGAAGGTACCAACGAGCGAAAACATGGTCTTGAAAGGATATTCACTTTGACTCTATCATTGGGAAGACCAAATATTTATCTAGGAGTTGGCTATGAACAAATAAACTCTTCCTCAATACAAGGGTCATTGGCAACAGAAGCCGCTGCTCTTAAACACTAGTAAGTGTTATATATTGCCTCCATCTCATTTTTATTATCCCCATCTGACTCTGATTATCAAATTTAACTACTATGGATGAAAATCTCCAAAAGTTTGGTATAATTTGGCTCTTTTGATTTAAAAAGTCTACTATTTTCACATAAATTTTTTTTTTTAAAATGGTGTAACTATTATATAGTGTACAAAAATTTATAGTTAAAGGGGAATATACAAATGAGGCAGAGGGAATAACTTCTAGGCCCCTTCAATTTCGCAATGGGAACTGTCTTGTCATTGAACTTTAGTTTGCTTCCTAAAATCTTAAGGGAACTTAGACCTAAGGTCACAGCTACAAATCCATGTTGTAACCTCGTGCATGCTGCCTCGATAAAATGAAGAGACATTAAAAGCCTAGGAAAGAAAGGCAGCATGAGGCACAGAAAGGACGACTAGGCATCCAAAACTAGTTTGATATGGAATATAAACATAAGAACTGCTCAATCAGCAATGACGTCATAGATGTTTGCCAACTGCATGCAAATTTTCAAGTAGGGCTAACATGTGATGAAGTTTAATCTTACCACTGCCAAATGTAGCTTCTAACAACACCGAATCTTGTCCACTTCCGACATGGAATCCAAATTTCACATAATGCAGCAACTATGTAGGCAATTGATATCCTCTGGATATGAGAATGGGAAACTAATCAACGATAATGCGATATATATATATATCCCACAATTCAAATCTGTCCCTGCTCCAGGGAAACTTAACTACAACTTGGGCTCAAGCATGTATCAAGTTTATTAACGATCAAATATCAAAGGCAGCGTTTAAATTAGTCATTAATTAAAGATTAGAGTACACCCTGCTTTCATTCCAGACTTTCGTTTTTTCAAATGAGTTTTTATCGCTAACATTGACAGTTGACAAATATAACTTCAGCAAAAATTCCAATGCCTCTAAACATACCTGCAAAATTCCCATCCACCGTATTTTTAAAATATCAACACCATAAGTCAAAGATTTAGCCCCATGAAGA
Source organism: Silene vulgaris (assembly GCA_036897335.1). NCBI lineage: Eukaryota > Viridiplantae > Streptophyta > Magnoliopsida > Caryophyllales > Caryophyllaceae > Silene > Silene vulgaris. The sequence goes on along the minus strand of JAYMSF010000583.1, from coordinate 3,186 downwards.
TAACCACCTGTGATCCATCCAAAAGTACTCAATCTGTTAGTGATACATCATTCCGTCCACACAGGCACACACTGGTCGAGAACATGCACCATGAATGGTGCACTGTAAGTCTGCATTCAAGGAACTTAATGACATTACTGTATGTTATCAATGATTTTGCACTTTCCCTTGTCTTGAAGGCAGTAACTTATTTCAAACTAAAACTAACTGTAGGCCAGCATCTGAACTTAATCACTAAAGTACTGTATCTATGAAATATTAGCCAGCATCCTCAAGACAAAGGGTGGCCTCAAATCCACGGGAAGCACATTATCGTCAAACAAGAAGACAGACTCTCATGCAACCCACTAACGGAAAACACGCAACTAGTTAAAGCATCGATAACAGTAGTACTACATTAAAAGTTAGTTACAAAGAATGAAAGAATCATTTGTGAAAAGGGATGCATAGATATAGCTGGATGCACCAGAGAATCACAGATTAAGCAGAGAAATATGGGTTTTAGAAATAAGCCGTATTTACTGACCTATTTAAATGCCCTTAAGTAAGCATGTCAAATCCTTGAACCATAAAACAATTCAATACGTAATGTCCTTAATGAGATGTTTTGCTACATAGTTAAATTAAGATTGGTGAATGTGGATCTTAATAATTTGGATGTTAAATTCAGAAATTAACTAATATGGCATATAAATATATTCCAGAGTTCAATGGGAATCGTATCCATAACCAAAAATCAGAATTCGAGCTATTTATTTTAAGCCATAAACAAAGGAAAAAATAAAACAATAAACTACACTAATAAACTAGGCAAAACTTCAACTAAGTCAAGTGTTGTTCTTCTGTAAGGTTAATAAACTGATCTCAGACGAGTCTATCATCATCTAAATAAACAAAACACACCTAAAGAAACATTTAGAAAGCAATGAAATATTAACCTTGAATAAGAACACCAAGGAAAAATAATTTAACTGCTTTAGACATTGCCTTCTTTGTCGCATCCATTCTATCTGTTACTTTCTGCGTTATTTTATAAACCATTCAGATAACTAAATGTGGAGTAAAACTTCAAAAAAAAAACCTTTACACAGTGAAATCATGATTTTTTTCCCATTTGTATAGAGAAGTAACAAAACCATAATTAAAAAGATTATTCGTGAATGGAACCTTGTAAGCAATGGCAAGAGAGACTCCAGCAATGAATAGGAAAAAAGGCATAACAAAATCTGCTAAGTGCAGTCCATTCCATGGCACATGTGCAATTGTCGGGAAAATCGAGCCTCCATAATCCACCAACATCATCAACTGCAACATCAAATTATATCAACTAGTTCATATCAAAAGAAAAAAAATCTCGATATGTCCGTAATTTAGAGCAATTTGCAGCAAATTCAAAGCTCAATGCAAAGCACAATGCCACAATCATTAAAGCTCCAAAATATTACTCATATCTAAGGACAACATATTCCTACTTCACAATCCACCAACATCATTAACTGCAACATTATATTGTAACAAGTAACAACTATAACAAGTACTCCGTACTTGAGAACTGAATTATGATCCTTCCGGTACGAACAAATGGCACCAAATTCAAAGACAACAAACAATGCGCAGTCATCAAAGCTCCCATTTTTTATCTAAATCCTCCATAAGTCACCAACGTCATTAACTTCAACATCATAACATTGTACTAATAATTATGAAATTAAAGAGACAACTCGCGAAATTTCCAGAAATAGAAACTAATTGCAACAAATGCATAGACAGAAGAAGCTATGCGCAATCATCAAAGCTCCAAAAAATTTTCTACAACCTCTGTAGTCCACAAACATCATTAACTACAACATCATATAGTACTCCATAACAACTACTCCGTATCAAAGAAGTACCAAATCATGATATGATACTTCTAAAAATACGAACAAATTGCAGTTTTTCAAAGCCAAAACTTGCAATGCACAATCATCCAAGCTTCCGGAGTTGATCTAAATACTCCATAATTGATCAACAACCTTCATTGCAAGGTCATATCGTTAACAGTTACCAAAATAACAAACAAATGATGATAATTTCGGAAATCAGAACAAAAGGCAGCAATTACAAAGACCGATCAAGCAACACACAATCATCAAAGCTCCGAAATTTCATCTAAAACCTCCATAATCCTCCAAAATCAGCAACTGCAACATCTAATTCGACACAATTATCGAAAAAACAAACCAATCATAGTAACTCCAATAAAACGAACAATAACAGCAAAATCAAAGATCGCTCAAACAAATAACGATAATCAAAGCTCCAAATTTCATCGGAAAACCTCTATAATCAACCAAAATTAGTAACTGTAACATCATATTGTCACAATTATTAAAATAAATCGTAATAATTCCAGAAATACGAACAAATAACAGCAAATTCAAACTCAAACAGTGCGCAATTCTAAAACCTGAATAATCTACCAAAATTAGTAACTTCAGGATCTACTGTCGCAATTAGCGTAATAACAATCAAATCATGATAATTCCGAAAAACGAACAATTAACAGAAAATAAAAAAGCGATCAGGCAATGCAGCAATAATCAAAGCTCCGAAATTGTTAAAAAAGATAAGAAAAATGAAAATGAAGGAGGAATTACGAAGACGCAGAGGCCGCGGAAGACGTCGAGGGAAGCGACACGAGGAGTGATAATTTTGACGGCGGCGGTGGCGTACGGCGGAGGATATTGTTGTTCGTCGGTGTAGAGAGGCGCGTATTCCGCCATTGTTGTTGTTGGTGGTTGAGTTTGATGGGAGTAGAGAGAGAAAAGGGAGGGAATGATATTGGTGAGAGTATGAGATATTTTATTTGGGAAAAACCAAGATTTTGGTGACTGGGACTGTACTGTAGTACTCACTTCTGACTTCTTAGTAGGATAGAGAATAAAAAGATATCCATGTTTATATCCCCTTTAAGAAATGACTACCGCCAATTCGACATTGTTATTTTCGGTTGATAGTAACTTAATACAAGTATATAACTGAATTAAATGGACTTGTATTGAATGGATCGGGTTTGGGTCAGGCTAATTTGGACCAAGTCTAGTCGAGTTTATTTTCCCTCCAAAAGAAATCAATACTATATATTAAATCCAGAAACCAAGGGACTTCAATGTAAATAAATAAATCTATACAAATTAATTATAC